>JABFPV010000137.1:0-10972 GCA_022817185.1 Oxyscelio sp. ZL-2020 | reverse complement strand
ATTTTCTGAAATTAAGAACAGAACATTTTGTTGGGATCTGTCCCTTTCTTTCATCATTTAACACTAATGTGCAAGAGAGTGATATAAGATCAAGAACAGTTTTCGTTCTTAATTTCAGAATACGCCAAATACGAAGCGTCTTAGTATTTATTTACATGCATTATTCATTCAAACTGCTAACGTAAATTGAGTGTTGCTAAAGGCACACATTTGAGAATAAATTTTAAATAGACTAAAAATCGAAGATTACAACACGTGTGTTGACCCGTTCGATAAACATGCGTTGTTGCGGTATTTTTACACATATACATGCGTATCCTGAAATGTTTTTCAGCCACTGCAAAGATAATAAAACATACAGTTGTTAACAAACAGTAAAATATATCAATTTCTCTCTTATGACGTAAACATAAGAGCAGAATACACTAAGGCACCGCTCAATACTACACTCGCGTATTAAAAATTCTCACTTAAGGTGATTCTTCAGTCATGTTAGAAGACCGTGCAACCTCTTTGTTTTTATTATGAGAGTAACAAAGAGGTCACACTTTCCATCTCATAATTTATTTCATTTTCATAGCGATTCATTGTTTGTTTTTTTTAAACAAAGTATATCCAGCAATTCATTATGATTGCATAAATTGCTGGATATACTTTATTTCGAAAAAATACAGCAATTAATTGCTGGCAAACTGCACAAAAATTCGAAGTGGCGAAAGGCACTGAAGAATCACCTTAATACAACGAACATTGAACTTTTAATTTAACTAATACTTTACTATTAGTTAAATAACGCCAATAAAAGCAAGAATTACATACCCATCAGATTAGATTTGTTGTTATTATGTCACTTAACGTTGAGGAAGTTTAAATCATCTACGATGAACTGTAATTAACGCGAGGTTTTAACGCGAGGTTTTAACGCGGAACAAGAGATGTTAGTTAAGAATGCATAACTGATTGAAGTGTCTAAACACAATTTCTACATACCTTACAACGGTGCTCTCTACATGAACTTCAAATGAAACAAAATATTCATTTCCAGAATAGCGAACATTGAATTATCTAAAAACTATGTATTAAAGCCACAACTGTGGTAAAAATATGTCTGAAAACTAGAATAATTTGCAGTAAAATTTGTTCATAAAATATGATCACTTTTACTCGAAACAATAAGAAACTTAACGATAAGTATTAATTAATTAATTACACTCACACGTGTGTGGACCCGTTCGATAAATATGCGTTGTTGCGGTATATTTACACATATACATGCGTACCCTCAAATGTTGTTCAGCCACTGCATAGATAATAAAACATACACTTGTTTCTTTTGTTGATTTTTTTTAGACAATTTTCAGATAATTTTTCAGACTATTTAAAGATTTTTTCAGACTTTTCATTTTTTCCGAAATTTTTCACTAATTTCAGACTTCTCATTTTTTCAGAAATTTTTCAGATTTTTTTCAGAATTTTTTCAGATGTTTTTCATACATTCCGGTTTTTCAGAAATTTTTCAGACTGTTTTCAGACTTATTTCAGACATTTGTCAGATGTTTTTAAGACTTTTCATTTAATACGTGATATATATAAAAAAAGTAAGAACATTAGACTAATCAGAAGACAATATTCTCGTTCTCAAGCAAGTGTCGATTAAGTCGGAGTTTGAATAAATTTAAATTTACAGCCGATTTAATGTGATGAGGTAGATAATTCCAAAATCTCGGTGCGATACACGAAAATGAGTTTCGAAATGACTCTAAGCGTGCAAAGGGAACATAAAGCTCTTCTGGGCCGCTGCGCAGTGAGTATGGATGACGAGGTGGATATAATATACATTTCTCGTACAGGTAATACGGCGTTTCGCTAGTCTTAATCTGGTACAAAAGTGTACCCAAAAAGTATAAACGTCGCTTATAAATTGTCAACCATCCTAATTTTCCATAGTAGGGAGAAATACGGACAGAACTCCTCAGCTTGAAAATGAAACGAATGCACGCGTTCAGCGCGCGATGAAGTACACGGTCAAGTTCTGATGTGTTACCCAATAATACCAGACAACAATAGTCAATGTAAGGAATTACGATGGCCGAGATCAGTCGTGTCCTGACATTATGAGCTAGGCATTGATCAGATGATCTAAATCTACGTAGACTGGAATAGATTTTGCTCGCTATATTTCTCACATGATCAGACCAATCAAGAGTGTCAGTTAAGAGAACTCCCAGGTTACGTGCTGACTTGACAAAGGGTATCGCCGTGTTTCGAACGTTGATATCATGCAAATCTTCAAAATTTATCGAACGAATATGATATTTCGAACCGATGATCATAATCGAAGTTTTTTTCGAATTTAATAAGAGTTTATTGTCATTCGCCCAGGTGTCAATGGCAATGATGTCGCTTTCAACTTTCAAAAGACTTTCTCGCAAATTCGAAGGAAAGCATGAAAGATATGCTTGTAGGTCATCGGCGTAGAGTAGGTATGAAAGATATTTTATTACCCCAGGTAAATCATTAATATAGATCGCAAATAGAAGAGGGCCAAGAACAGATCCTTGAGGTACACCTGAATAGATAGACTTCCACTCGGACAAAACGTTAGTCAAGTCTCTGACAGTTTGCATGCGCTTGGTGAGATAAGACCAAAACCAGGCTAGAACAGAGTTAGACAGACCTAAATTTCGGAGTTTGAACAAAAGTAGGGAATGATCTACCATGTCAAACGCCTTACTGAAATCAAAGAGAACTAAGATTGTCAATTTCTCATGATTTATTCCTTCTCTGATGTCATCAATAACTCTCAACAAGGTGGTTTGAGTGCTATGCCTTTTCCTGAAACCAGATTGATTAGGATCAAGTAAAGAGTTATCAAGAAGATGGGACATAAGTTGTTCGTGAACGATTCGTTCGAGCACTTTAGACAATATTGGAAGAAGTGAGATGGGACGAAAGTCGCCAACTTCCTTGGGTTTTGTCTTTTTAGGGATAGGAATAATGACAGATGTTTTCCAAATTTCGGGAAAATAGGAATAAGTTAACGAAGAGTTGAATACGGTTAAAAGAATAGGAGATATTACAGGGAGAGCGTAGTCTAGCAAGTTCCAAGAGATACGATCAAAGCCCGTGGAGACAGATTTAGAGAGCGTAAAGGCAGACAGCAAGGTATCGAGGGTAATATTTTTGAAATAGAATCTGTTTAAGTTTGGATCGGGTGAAACATGTAAAACTGGAAACAACGGATAATTTGGTGGTCGATTTGACACTATACCAGCGAAGTATCTGTTGAAGTCATGTGCGCTGAAAATCAGCGGGTTTAGATTAGTTTTAGTTTTCACAAGACCAAGACTTTTCAGAGTTCGCCAATATTCTGCAGGTTTAGAGCAGTGGGCTAATTTATACAAGTAATAGTCATTTCTTGCAAAGAAGAGCATATTTTTAACTTTATTTCGCTGTGTGGTAAAGAGGCGCTCATTGATCGAGTTTCTGTTTCTCCGAAGTTTCATTCTGAGACAATTACGAATTTTCATTTGTTCTTTTATTACAGGGGTAATCCAGGGGGCTGGAGGACGTTTAGATGAGTAAGATCGAAGAGGTGCGTGTAAGTTAAGAGTCTCTAGCAGGCAGTCATTGAAAAACGAGAGATTTGAGATGTCGATAAATTGGTTGCCCAGTGCTGATACAAGAGACAGTTAAAAAGCTTCTGTATTAAATGATTTAAAATCACGGTATTGAAAAGAGAAATATTTAGGTGCAGTGCACAGACAAGAGTAGCTAAAGGAAATTAATTCATGACCCGAAAGGAAAGGGGCACCAGATTGTGAGAATCGAGTTATCTTATCCAGGTCGTCCACTATGATGAGATCAAGCCATGTATATGATGTGCTTGTGTGATGAGTGGGATTTGAGGGAACTAGGTGAAGGTCGTAGGTTTGAATAAAATCTCTCATAAAGTTCGAGTCATTTCTTCTAATTGTCATATCAGCATTAAAATCTCCCAGGATAATGATATCTGAATAAAGATGTGAAAAATCACTAAAAGAATCCGTAAAATCAGATAAAAATCCGATTTGTGGAGGTCTATATACCAGACATAGGAGTAATTTTGTGAGACAGGAGACTCTGATCTCGACCAACATAAATTCTGGGCGAAACGGTATATTTTCCGAGGTCATTAAGAAGGTAGCGCTGAGTGAGTTATGTACATATATCAAAATACCTCCCCCGTTCATAAACTGTCGATCGTGTCGCAAGATGTAATAATTCGCAAGTGATACACAGCTATCAAACATATGATCTTTCAGCCAGCTTTCAGTAACAGCAATTATATGAAAAGATTTATCTTGAAAAAACTCGCGAAATTCATCAATATGTCCATGAAGTGACTGTGCGTTAATCAGAGCGACATCAAGGGAACCGACTGTGTTTGAGGAAAGTCATGACGGCGGTGAAGAATTACTGGGTGTGTAAGATGATGTATGTGAAGTTTGTAAGCGTTCCAAGTTTTCAGCCAGAGTGAGATGACTAAGATAAGGTCGTGATGATGATATTTCTTGATGATTAGGATGGGTAATATGGTTAGATTTCGTGCCAGTAAGGACTATAGAGGGTGCATTGACGTCATCAGAAGTAGAAATGCTAAGGGTATGAGGAACAGGTAACTGCTGGACAGGAGCACTGGTGGTAGAGAAGTCGGATGCACTCTCAGCTGAATCCAATGAGACAGAAGGGAACTTAAGAGCAACATAGCTCTTTAGGATATCCAGTGTCAAAGAAGAACGATTTGAATTTACGTCTTTCCTAAGATACAGTTTGCCTTGTTTCATCCAGACAAATTTGAAGCCATTATCTCTAGCATATTGTTTAGAGTAGAATAGACATTTTCTCTCGAACGCGGTAGATCGCTCATTCAAATAGATCTTCTTACCAGTAGCGTCCTGAATAAAATCAGAGATGAAAATATCCTTTCTAGTAATTTTAGCCTTCAACCAACGGTCACGAATCCTCTCAGTTGTAAAGCGAATGATAAGTGCTTTAGATGTTTTATTTTTCGTCCCAAACGGAGTCCAAAATTTAGCAATATGGTCATCATCAAAAAAAAAATATTGAGTAATTCAGCGAGTTGTTTTATAAAATGAATAGGATCTTTCAAAAGATCATCTGTCAGACCTGTAATCGACAGTTCACGATTCCAAATATCGCGACGAATATTATCACACTGTTTTGAAAGTTTAGAGAGATTATTGTTCATATTACTCATGTTATTTTGAATCGTATCAATCTTCACCTGTCGAGCATTAGATTGAGATACAAGTAACTGCATCTCCTTCGAGATATCATCTAATTTTGGAGCAAGCAGTTTAAGAGAAGCTAATTCGGACACTTCTCTTTTCAAATCGGACATCAAGCAAAATAATTTATCAAACTTGTCATCATTTCCTTTTTTTGCAATATTTGTCGTGTCAAGATGAATAGAGAAGTCGGGGTTGAAATTTGAAGTAGCTAAAGATAACGAGTTATCAGAAACAGGTTTGTTAGTCGTGAGCAGTGCAGTTTTTTCTCTAACAAAAACTCTAAAGCACTTGCTGCAACACTCAATTCTTTGATTTTTAATGACAATATTTGACACTTGAGCACAGCTAATATGGAAATAGTTATCGCAACTCGAACACAGATAATATTTTACGATAACATGTCGCTTACAGATCTAGCTATCAAAAATGTTAATGACACAATAATTTAAGCAAGATAATTACAAATCAAAATTACAAAAACCATTTAATCGATTAAATATTATAATTAAAACAGAATTTATAAATAATAAATAATCAAAAATGATTTCAATAAGCATTGTTAATTATCGATAAAATCATAAAATAAAGTATCAAATTATCATCATTAATTATGACATAGAGAATTAGACAAGTTCTCGCATAACCACAAAAAAGTATGTATAAATAAAAATCACTCGACTTTTAATGTCCAACAAATGTTTGAAAATCGCTGAAAATCGCTGAAATGCGGTCGAAATTGGGATTTTCGACAGATTTTCAGACAAGTTTTCGACAGTTTTTCAGAGTTTATGTCAGCGTTTTTCAGCAATTTTTAAAGAGATTTTCAGCGATTTTCAGCAATTTTCAGAGATTTTTTTCTACAAGGGTATGTCATTATAATTGTCAGTTCCAAATGATAAGTACTGTATGTATCAATGGTTAAGAATTTTATGTCTTTGTCATACCAAAGCTCAGATGTAAAGATAGATATAAGACGTGACGTATAATTTTTAATATCAAATTAAAATTCCATTTAATTTGGAATTCAAATTTAAATGGAAGGTTCCATTTTTTCAGAAAAGTTTCAGACTTATTTCAGACTGATTTCAGACTATCCAGTTTTTTAGAAATTTTTCAGACTTTTTCAGATATTTTTCAGGCTTTTAAAAGATTTTTACAAACGTTTCATTATTTCAGAAATTTTTCACTTATTTCAGACTTCTCATTTTTTCAGAAATTTTTCAGATTTTTTTCAGACTTTTTTCAGAGTTTCCATTTTTCAGAAAATTTTCAGACTGATTTCAGACTTTCCAGTTTTTCAGAAATTTGTCAGACTTTTTTCAAACATTTTCCAGATTTTTTTCAGAATTTTTTCAGAATTTTTTCATACTTTTTTCAGACGTTCCGTTTTTACTGAAATTTGTCAGACTTATTTCAGACTTTTATCAGAGGTTTCTAAGACTTTTCAGATTCTTTTCATATATTTTTCACTTATTTCAGACTTCTCATTTTTTCAGACTGATTTCAGACTATCCAGTATTTCAGCAATTTTTCAGACTTTTCATATATTTTTCAGGATTTCTTAAGAGTGGTTCAGACGTTTCATTTTTTCAGAAATTTTTAACTTATTTCAGACTTCTCTTTTTTTCTAAAATTTTTCAGATTTTTAAGACTTGTTTCAGAGTTTCCATTTTTCAGTAAATTTTCAAACTGAAATCAGACTCCAGTTTTTCAGAAATTTTTCAGACTTTTTTGCAACTTTGTTCAGACACTTTCCAGATTTTTTTCACAATTTTTTCAGATTTTTTTTCAAACTTATATCAGACTTTCCAGTTTTTTAGAAATTTTTCATTCTTTTTACAAACTAATTTCAGAGTTCTCATTTTTTCAAAAAATTTTCAGTTTTTTTTCAGACTTTATAAAGACTTTCCATTTTTTCCGAAAACTTGTAGAAAATTTTCAGAATTATTTCAGACTTCTCATTTTTTCAGAAAGTATTCAGATTTTTTTCAGATATTTCAGTTTTTTGTTTCAGATATAAGACTGTTTTCAGACTTATTTCAGACATTTGTCAGATGTTTTTAAGACTTTTCAGATTTTTTTCAGACTTTCCATATTTTCAGAAATTTTTCACATATCTCAGACTTATCATTTTTTCATGAAAGTTTTTACTTCTTTCAGAATTCTCATTTTTTCAGAAATTTTTCAGTTTTCTTCAGATTTTTGTCAGATGTTTTCATGACTTTTCAGATGTTTTTAAGACTTTTCAGATGTTTTTCAGATATTTTTCAGACTTTTTAAAGATTTTTTCAAACGTTTCATTTTTTCAGAAATTTATCACTTATTTCAGACTTCTCATTTTTCAGAAATTTTTCAGATTTTTTTCAGACTTTTTTCAGATTTTTCATTTTTCAGAAAATTTTCAGACAGATTTCTGACTTTTCAGTTTTTCTGAAATTTTTCAGACTTTTTTCAGACATTTTCCACATTTTCTTCAGAATGTTTTCAGATTTTTTTCATACATTCCAGTTTTTTAGAAATTTTTCAGACTGTTTTCAGACTTATTTCAGAGTTTTGTCAGATGTTTTTAAGACTATTCAGATTTTTTTCAGACATTTTTCAGATATATTACAGATTTTTTTCAGACACATCAGTTTCTCAGAAATTTTTCAGACTTATTTCAGACTTATATCAGATTTTCCAGTTTTTTAGAAAATTTTCAGTTTTTTTACAGACTAATTTCAGAGTTCTCATTTTTTCAGAAAATTTTCATTTTTTTTCAGACTTTATAAAGACTTTCCATTTTTTCCGAAAAATTGTAGAAGTTTTTCAGATTTTTTTCAGATATTTCAGTTTTTCAGAAATTTTTCAGACTGTTTTCAGACTTATTTCAGACATTTGTCAGATGTTTTTAAGACTTCAGATTTTTTTCAAACGTTTCATTTTTTCAGAAATTTTTCACTTATTTCAGACTTCTCATTTTTCAGAAATTTTTCAGATTTTTTTCAGACTTATTTCAGACGTTTGTCAGATGTTTTTAAGACTATTCAGATTTTTTTTAGACATTTTTCAGATATATTTCAGATTTTTTTCAGACACATCAGTTTCTCAGAAATTTTTCAGACTTATTTCAGACTTATATAAGACTTTTGTCAGAGGTTCCTAAAACTTTTCAGATTCTTTTCAGATATTTTTCAGTTATTTCAGACTTCTCATTTTTTCAGATTTTTCTCAGATTCTTTTCAGATATTTTTCACTTATTTCAGACTTCTCATTTTTTCAGAAATTATTCAGATTTTTTTCAGACATTTTTCAGAGTTTCCATTTTTTGAGAAATTTTTCAGAAATTTTGCAGACTGTTTCCAGACTTAATTCAGACTTTAGTCAGGTGTTTTTAAAACTTTTCAGTATTTTTCATACTTTTTTCAGGTATTTTTCAGATATTTTTCAGGTTTTGTTAAGATTTTATTCAGACTTTCTATTTTTCCAGAAATTTTTCACTTATTTCTGACTTATCATTTCTTCAGAAAGTTTTCACTTCTTTCAGACTTCTCATTTATTCCAGCTTTTCAGAAATTTTTCAGACTTTTTTCAGATTTTTGTCAGATGTTTTTAAAACTTTTCAGATGTTTTTCAGATATTTTTCAGACTTTCTAAAGATTTTTTCGGACTTTTCATTTTTTCGGAAATTTTTCACTTATTTCAGACTTCTCATTTTTCAGAAATTTTTCAGATTTTTTTCAGACTTTTTCCAGAGTTTTCATTTTTCAGAAAATTTTCAGACTGATTTCAGACATTCCAGTTTTTCAGAAATTTTTCAGACCTTTTTGAGACTTTTTTCAGACATTCTTCAAACTCCATTTAAAAAAAGTCTGTAACGTCCGAATTTAAGCAGTTTTTTCGGACATTTTAGACATTTTTCAGACCAATTTTAGAACAATTACAGGCTGTTTTCAGACTTTTTTTCCACCAGGGAGCTAACTCGGTCATAACTTATGACAACCAAAATCAACAATTTAAACTAATAATTAAATCATTATATAAATATATAAAAATAAGAACAAGAAGTCAATAAATTATTCAGATCAATCTTCTTCCTCAACCGAGAAAGATTCTTCAAATCCTTCATTTTTTGCAAGAGAAATATCGAGGAATGCGACTGCATCAGGGTATAAGTTCTTTTTCATCACCACGTCATAATTATGACCTGATAATGTTATTAATGGATCAAATCGAATTATTCTTAATTCGATCGAATTATTAGTTTATATTATTTACATACTTTATTAACAATCATGTAAAATTATTAATTTGTTAACCATAACAATTTTATACTTGATTACAGAAAAGTTTAAAGTATTAAATAGTAGAACATTGATAATGGATCAAAATATTCGTATGCTTTTGGAGATGGTAGAGGGTTTACTTAACAATAATTTAAAAAATCAAACTCAACCAAGAACTTATATCGAAATGGAAAAGTTATTTCCACTGGAGACTATGGATGAAGTTGAACTTTGTGAAGAAATGCTAAAATCTGACGAAGCGAAACGACTTGATATTTTTTTCAGAATTTATTCAGATATTTTTCAGATTACTTTCAGACTTTTCGAGATACATACCTTACAACGGTGCTCTCTACATGGACTTCAAATGAAACAAAATATTCATTTCCAGAATAGCGAAATTGAATTATCTAAAAACAATGTATTAAAGCCACAACTGTGGTAAACATATTTCTGAAAACTAGAATAATTTGCACTAAAATTTGTTTATAAAATGTGATCACTTTTACTCGAAACAAGAAGAAACTTAACAATAAGTATTAATGAATTTATTACACTCACACGTGTGTTGACCCTTTCGATAAACATGCGTTGTTGCAGCATTTTTAAACATATGCATGCGTATCCTGAAATCTAGTTCAGCTACTGCAAATATAATAAAACCTACAGTTGCTAACAAACAGAAAAAATATATCAATTTCTCTCTTATGACGGAAACATAAGAGCAGAATGCCACTTAATACAACGAATATTGCACCTTTAATTTAAATAATATTTCACTATAACGCCAATAAAAGCAAGAATTAATTACCCATCATATTAGATTTGTTGTTATTATGTCACTTAACGTTGATGAAGTTTACATCATCTACGATGAACTGTAGTTAAAGCGATGTTTTAAAGCGATGTTTTAACGCGATGTTTTAACACGACGTTTTAACTCGAGGTTTTAACGAGAGGATTTTACGCGAGGATTTAACGTGATGTACTAACACGAGGTTTTAACTCGAGGTTTTAGCGCACTGATTTAACGCGATGATTTAACGCGAGGTTTTAACGCGTAATAAGAGATGTTGGTTGAGAATGCATAACTGAGTGAAGTGTTTAAAATACAATTTCTGTATACCTTACAACGGTGCTCTCTACATGAACTTCAAATGAAACAAAATATTCATTTCCAGAATAGCGAACACTGAATTATCTAAAAACGATATATTAAAGCCACAACTGTGGTAAACATATTTCTGAAAACTAGAATAATTTGCAGTAAAATTTGTTTATAAAATGTGTTCACTTTTATACGAAACAGTAAGAAACTTAACAATAAGTATTAACGAATAGATTACACTCACACGTGTGTTGACCCGTTCGATAAACATGTGTTGCTGCGGTATTTTTACACATATACAAGTG
>JABFPV010000136.1:0-11000 GCA_022817185.1 Oxyscelio sp. ZL-2020 | reverse complement strand
TTATAGTAGAGGAGTTTGCGAACACTGACATTTCTATTACAGGGTCGCCAACTTAAACTCAATCCTTTACCTTTCAAGAGGTAAAGCTTTCATCGGTACTGGGTGTACTATTAAATTGCAGTGAATTGCGTGGACATTACAGATGAAAGTTTATAATGCGACAATGCTATTACGTGGGCCCTGAATCGGTCCATGATGTAAAGCAAATAAATTTTATTTTGCCGTAATATCCATTGATTGATAATGTTTTATACGTAAATAATTGCAATATCGTGAATGTTTAATCTGAATCTGAATCGCTGTGAATTGCGAGTAAATTGCTAAAGCAATTTTGTAATGCGACAATGGTAATACATTTCTTCTATATAGCTTCATCATCACGTGCAATGAAATTTAGGTTTCCAAGAGAATCCATTGACTGATAAACTTTTATACGTGAAGAACAAAAACGGCGGGAAATAAAGATTAGTTTCTCAATCGCAGTGATTTACATGTAAATTGTAGAAGAAATTTTATAATGCGACAATGCTAATACGTGGACCCTGAAATTTTGTGTAGAGCAAATAAATTTTATTTTATCGCTGTATCCATTGATTGATAATGTTTTATACGTAAATAATTGCAATATAGTGAATGTCCAATCTGACTCTGAATCGCTGAGAATTGCGAGTAAGTTGCAAGAGAAATTTTGTAATGCGACAACGGTAATACATTTTTTCCTATATAGTTTCATCATTGTGTGCAAAAAAATTTAGATTTCCGAGTGAATCCATTGATTGATAAAGTTTAATACGTAAGGAATGAATGCAGCGGGAATGAAGCATTAGTTTGGAAATGGCATTGTATTGCGTATAAATTGCAGAAGAAATTGTATAATGCGACAATGCTAATACGTGGACCCTGAATCGGTCCATTATGTAGAGCAAATAGATTTCATTTTTTCGCTGTAACCATTTATTGATAATTTTTTATATGTAAATAATTGCAATATTTTGAATGTATAATGTGAATCGGTGTGAATCACTTTGAATTTCGTGTAAAGTATACTTACAAAGTTTTGTAATGCGACATTGGTAATTTATGAGTTTTACATAGTTCCAACATTTTATGTAAATAGGTTTCGGTTTTTAAGATAATTCATAGTTTAATTAACTGTTATATGTGAATACCGAAAATAGCGGTGATGAATAATCAGTGTCTGTATCGCAGTGTATTGCGTGTATATTAAACAAGCAATTTTATAATGCGACAATTGTAATTCCTAGGCCTTTTAATGTTCCATCATTTGATGTAAAGAAATTTATGTTTGCGAGAGTAGACGTTGATTGATTAATTTTTTTACGTAAAAAACTAAAATATCGGAAATGAATAAACTGTTTATGTATTAAAGTGAAATGCTTGTAAACTTCAATTGAAATTTTGTAATGCGACAATGCTAATGTATTCCTACTGAATAGTTTCATCATTGAATGCAAAGAAATTTTAGTTTGCTAGAGTATCCATTGATTGATTAACTTCTATACGTACGTAACGAAAATAGCTGGAAGGTCTAATCCGACTGTAAATCACAGATAATTGCGTGTAACTTACATTAAAAATTTTGAAATGCGACATTGTTAATGTATGTGCTCCGAATGGTTCCTCCATGTAATATAAATAAGTTTTAGTTTATAAGAGTATCCATTGTTTGTTTAATTTTTTACGTAGCTAGCGGAAATAGTTCGAATGAGTATTCTGTTTCTACATCACAATGATATGCGTATGAATTATAATTGAAATTTTGTTATGCGATAATGCTAGTCTACGTGTCTGAATTGTCTCCATGATGTAATTCAAATAAATTTTAGTTTGCCCTAATATCCGTTGTTTGATGAATTTTTCTACATAATTAATTATAGTAGCGTAAATGTATAATCTCATCTTCAGTCTCAGTGAATTGCGTGTAAGTTATATTCGTATCTTTGTAATGCGACATTGGTAATGTATGAACCCTGCATTGTTCCATGATTAATTATAAATAAATTTCAGTTTGTAAGAGTATCCATTGATTGATTAATTTTTTGCCTAATGAACTATTACAGTGGGAATTAATTAACTGTTTCTGAATCGCAGTGAATTTCTTTTAAATTACATTTGAATCCTTGTAATGCGACAATGCTGCATTATGCAAAATTTATCGTGCGATGATTTATTGTAAATAAATCTTAGTTTACAAGAGTATGCATCGTTTGATGAATTTTTCTTCGTAAATAACTAAAAATGCGCGAATGAATAATCCGTTTCTGAATCGGAGTGAATTGCGTGTTAATTACAATTGAAAATTTGTAATGCGACAATGCTAATATATGGGCTCGGAATTGTTGCGTGATCTATTTTCATTAAATTTCAATTGAAAGAGTTTCCATTATTTAGAAACGATAAAAGTTTCAAACATTTATATTTTTTAAATATTTTGTTTCTTTAATATGCATTTTCTTGATTCTATATTAAGTATAAAAGATATGTATTCCAAATGTATATCTGATATTTAAATCTTACATTTAAATTATATACAATATATGTATTTTATCTATATAATTTGGCTTTTAAATGTGTTTATTATATATCCATGCATTGTTCCAATGTATACATTTATAATGTACATATTGTAAATGTTTACAAGAGAATAATGCATGGATACATATTAAACATATTTAAACCCAAATTATATAAATAAAATATATATATTTTATATAATTTAAATATAACATTGAAATATCAAATATACATTTGGAATACATATTTTTTATATTTAATATATAGCAGCGAAAATACATATTTAACATATAAAATATGTAAAAGAAATATTTTTTTTAATTTTCTGGCGAATTTATTATTAAAATATTAAAAAATATTTACTACATATTTTAAAGTATGTACAAAATTAATATTAATTAATTTTGTAGTAAAAAATATTTTTTAAATGTTTGTATAAAATGTTTGTAGAATGTTTTTAAATTTTTTTACTATGTTTGTAATTATTGTGAGACAAATATTTGTTACATATTTCTACGACATTTTAAAAAAGGCGTTTTCAAAATCTAAAAACATTGTAAAATATTTTGAAAAAAGAGTAAAATAAGTAACAGTATAAATATGTTACAAATATTATTTTAAAATGTAAAAACATTTTCAAAATATTTGTCTGAAAATAATTAAAAACTTTAATTCATTTTTAATTAATTAATTAAATTATTATTTTAAATATTATTCATTAATTAATTTACAAACTTTAAGCATTATAGCATTATATACCTGGAGCCGCATCAAAAAGTTTCTTTGATCAGCTTTAATTTAACCTCACTTCAGAATTACTTTAAACTCACATTAAGTTTACATTAACATTATATTAAAATTAGCTCAGCTTTCAATCAGAATCAAATCAATATTGAATTTTATTTGAAATTGTCTTTACAGAAAGTATGGCAAACTATTCAAACAATTTAATCTGTCAAATCGCTTAATAAAATAATATAGCATTTTTATACGTATTATGAAATCAGTTTTACATAAAATGCAACATTGATTTGACTTTAATGTAAAGCTGAGTATTTTAATATAATTTTAATGTTACCTTAATGAGCGGCATCCAAATGTGAAATATTTATTATTCAATTCAACGGGTTTGTGTTATTGCAAACAAAAGACGCGTAGATAATTTGAATATCTTATTTTATTCACGGTAACCACTCGTATACAGCTTTTTTGTTCAGATTTGCCAGAATACACTGGAGCCACGCGCCAAAACTGAAAACTCTTGCATATCCTTTAATTATTTCTTCCCCTTTTTTATACAATTTCCCTCTTGATCCGAAATCGCCTATTCATCGGGATGTTGGAGGTTCGTGTAACTCTGTCCCTTCCTAATAGAGGAAAGTACTCTGACCAAACTCTAACGTACAAAATAAAAAAAAATATCAGATCACTCAAAGAGAGCGCACCGCGGGCCTCTCACCGAGTACCGCAGTTCTTGCTAATGTATGTCTGTCTGTCTATCGAATTTATTGGAGTTTGATCATTATCACCTTCCTCAGAAAGGAACCGCGGCTGACCAATCTCCAAGTACAAAAATACGGCGCACACAGTGTCTCAGCAAAGTTATACTCGATCGCGAATAGCGCCTAAGTTTTTTGGCACTGGTGTATAAAGAGGGTTTACAGGAGTCCCCCCTAAGCAGCGATCTGGAGCTCTATTCCTGAAACTATCGCACTATGCGGTTCTCGCCTTATCACATATTTTGTCTCACTTTTCACGTTAGTGAAGAAGTAGATAAAAATTTGCGATAGTGCGAGAATTGCACATGCAATGGGAGCGAGAATTGGACTCGCAATAAGTGCAACACATTTGCACAAAACGATAGGTGCGAGAATCGCACAAAACGATAGTTTTAAGAATAGAGTCCAGGAGCAAAAATCAGATCCCTGCTCAGATGACTCCCTAAACCTCCTAAAACCAGCGCCGAGGACTACGATCCCAAGCAAAAATATTGACACGCCAAGCTTAACGAGAACAGATGAGTGACCCGATCTCAAGCTGGCTTCGACAACGAGTGCCTAACTAGCGTTGCGCGAGCCTACTTATACCGTTGCGGCGGTATCCCTACTGCGCGCTATCCCCTCCACACACTACCGCAGAGCGCCTGGCGGCGAGGCGCGCTGCTCCTTTTTCCCCTGGAGCCTGTCGGTTGTCGGTAAGTGCGCGAGCTATCGTAAAAGCGCTGCCTGACTTGGAGCCCTATCTTGAAATACGTCGGTTGTTTTTTCGCGACGACGACGCATTGTAAAACTGGAGTGGGATTCCGATCTTATGCTTCGCTTCGTCTTCGCTTCGTCTTAGCTTCGTCTTAGCTTCGTCTTCGCTTCGCCTTCGTTTCGACTTCGTATAAATTTTCTTTCTAAAGCTACATTGCGATTGGTCGATTGCAGCGTGTTATGTACAATTTATTTGTCCTTGTTCATCTCGCATGTTTAGAAAGAGATGAAATAAATCGTAGCCGACGTTTATTTTAAACGTCGGATGAATTATATAGCATGTTCGGAAAAGAACAATTTTTAATATTAATAAAGGACAGACAATGCAATCTACATAAGTGCGTCCTTTATTAATATTAAAAATTGTTCTTTTCCGAACATGGCATTAAATTAACGGATGATATGTCAAAGGCAGTTATTGTGCAACAAAAGCTGTGTTTATAAAATTGAAAGACAGTAAACCATAAAAGTAAGTATTGATTAATATTTAAATATTGGTGTATTCGGAGTTGATTCCTAGCATTGCTTTCATATGTTTTAACAAGGAACTAGCCGAATACGTGTTCTTCTGATTTTTCAAGGTTCATGTTTTATGGTTTCTTGTTTTCAACGATAAGGGAAATCAAAAGGTAACCTGCGTATTTCAAACGTAGTTATTTGAAAATAAAGATGTTAATAGAAGAAGAAACAGCAGTTTTGTTAGCTGATCTTTTAGATGATGATGACTATTCGGGAGATGAAGAAATAATATGTTATTGACAGATGATGAACTACCACGGATTAAGCATTATATCGAAAATGTAGTGCACAGATATACAACATCTTTATTTTCAAATACCTACGTTTGAAATACGTAGGTTACCTTTTTGGCGTATTCGGAAAAGAACAATTTTTAATGTTAATAAAGGACAGACAATGCAATACACATAAGTGCGTCCTTTATTATGGTTTATTTATGGTTTACTGTCTTTCAATTTTATAAACACAGCTTTTGTTGCACAATAACTGCCTTTGACATATCATCCGTTAATTTAATGCCATGTTCGGAAAAGAACAATTTTTAATATTAATAAAGGACGCACTTATGTAGATTGCATTGTCTGTCCTTTATTAATATTAAAAATTGTTCTTTTCCGAACATGCTATATAATTCATCCGACGTTTAAAATAAACGTCGGCTACGATTTATTTCATCTCTTTCTAAACATGCGAGATGAACAAGGACAAATAAATTGTACATAACACGCTGCAATCGACCAATCGCAATGTAGCTTTAGAAAGAAAATTTATACGAAGTCGAAACGAAGGCGAAGCGAAGACGAAGCTAAGACGAAGCTAAGACGAAGCGAAGACGAAGCGAAGCATAAGATCGGAATCCCACTCCAGTTTTACAATGCGTCGTCGTCGCGAAAAAACAACCGACGTATTTCAAGATAGGGCTCCAAGTCAGGCAGCGCTTTTACGATAGCTCGCGCACTTACCGACAACCGACAGGCTCCAGGGGAAAAAGGAGCAGCGCGCCTCGCCGCCAGGCGCTCTGCGGTAGTGTGTGGAGGGGATAGCGCGCAGTAGGGATACCGCCGCAACGGTATAAGTAGGCTCGCGCAACGCTAGTTAGGCACTCGTTGTCGAAGCCAGCTTGAGATCGGGTCACTCATCTGTTCTCGTTAAGCTTGGCGTGTCAATATTTTTGCTTGGGATCGTAGTCCTCGGCGCTGGTTTTAGGAGGTTTAGGGAGTCATCTGAGCAGGGATCTGATTTTTGCTCCTGGACTCTATTCTTAAAACTATCGTTTTGTGCGATTCTCGCACCTATCGTTTTGTGCAAATGTGTTGCACTTATTGCGAGTCCAATTCTCGCTCCCATTGCATGTGCAATTCTCGCACTATCGCAAATTTTTATCTACTTCTTCACTAACGTGAAAAGTGAGACAAAATATGTGATAAGGCGAGAACCGCATAGTGCGATAGTTTCAGGAATAGAGCTCCAGATCGCTGCTTAGGGGGGACTCCTGTAAACCCTCTTTATACACCAGTGCCAAAAAACTTAGGCGCTATTCGCGATCGAGTATAACTTTGCTGAGACACTGTGTGCGCCGTATTTTTGTACTTGGAGATTGGTCAGCCGCGGTTCCTTTCTGAGGAAGGTGATAATGATCAAACTCCAATAAATTCGATAGACAGACAGACATACATTAGCAAGAACTGCGGTACTCGGTGAGAGGCCCGCGGTGCGCTCTCTTTGAGTGATCTGATATTTTTTTTTATTTTGTACGTTAGAGTTTGGTCAGAGTACTTTCCTCTATTAGGAAGGGACAGAGTTACACGAACCTCCAACATCCCGATGAATAGGCGATTTCGGATCAAGAGGGAAATTGTATAAAAAAGGGGAAGAAATAATTAAAGGATATGCAAGAGTTTTCAGTTTTGGCGCGTGGCTCCAGTGTATTCTGGCAAATCTGAACAAAAAAGCTGTATACGAGTGGTTACCGTGAATAAAATAAGATATTCAAATTATCTACGCGTCTTTTGTTTGCAATAACACAAACCCGTTGAATTGAATAATAAATATTTCACATTTGGATGCCGCTCATTAAGGTAACATTAAAATTATATTAAAATACTCAGCTTTACATTAAAGTCAAATCAATGTTGCATTTTATGTAAAACTGATTTCATAATACGTATAAAAATGCTATATTATTTTATTAAGCGATTTGACAGATTAAATTGTTTGAATAGTTTGCCATACTTTCTGTAAAGACAATTTCAAATAAAATTCAATATTGATTTGATTCTGATTGAAAGCTGAGCTAATTTTAATATAATGTTAATGTAAACTTAATGTGAGTTTAAAGTAATTCTGAAGTGAGGTTAAATTAAAGCTGATCAAAGAAACTTTTTGATGCGGCTCCAGGTATATAATGCTATAATGCTTAAAGTTTGTAAATTAATTAATGAATAATATTTAAAATAATAATTTAATTAATTAATTAAAAATGAATTAAAGTTTTTAATTATTTTCAGACAAATATTTTGAAAATGTTTTTACATTTTAAAATAATATTTGTAACATATTTATACTGTTACTTATTTTACTCTTTTTTCAAAATATTTTACAATGTTTTTAGATTTTGAAAACGCCTTTTTTAAAATGTCGTAGAAATATGTAACAAATATTTGTCTCACAATAATTACAAACATAGTAAAAAAATTTAAAAACATTCTACAAACATTTTATACAAACATTTAAAAAATATTTTTTACTACAAAATTAATTAATATTAATTTTGTACATACTTTAAAATATGTAGTAAATATTTTTTAATATTTTAATAATAAATTCGCCAGAAAATTAAAAAAAATATTTCTTTTACATATTTTATATGTTAAATATGTATTTTCGCTGCTATATATTAAATATAAAAAATATGTATTCCAAATGTATATTTGATATTTCAATGTTATATTTAAATTATATAAAATATATATATTTTATTTATATAATTTGGGTTTAAATATGTTTAATATGTATCCATGCATTATTCTCTTGTAAACATTTACAATATGTACATTATAAATGTATACATTGGAACAATGCATGGATATATAATAAACACATTTAAAAGCCAAATTATATAGATAAAATACATATATTGTATATAATTTAAATGTAAGATTTAAATATCAGATATACATTTGGAATACATATCTTTTATACTTAATATAGAATCAAGAAAATGCATATTAAAGAAACAAAATATTTAAAAAATATAAATGTTTGAAACTTTTATCGTTTCTAAATAATGGAAACTCTTTCAATTGAAATTTAATGAAAATAGATCACGCAACAATTCCGAGCCCATATATTAGCATTGTCGCATTACAAATTTTCAATTGTAATTAACACGCAATTCACTCCGATTCAGAAACGGATTATTCATTCGCGCATTTTTAGTTATTTACGAAGAAAAATTCATCAAACGATGCATACTCTTGTAAACTAAGATTTATTTACAATAAATCATCGCACGATAAATTTTGCATAATGCAGCATTGTCGCATTACAAGGATTCAAATGTAATTTAAAAGAAATTCACTGCGATTCAGAAACAGTTAATTAATTCCCACTGTAATAGTTCATTAGGCAAAAAATTAATCAATCAATGGATACTCTTACAAACTGAAATTTATTTATAATTAATCATGGAACAATGCAGGGTTCATACATTACCAATGTCGCATTACAAAGATACGAATATAACTTACACGCAATTCACTGAGACTGAAGATGAGATTATACATTTACGCTACTATAATTAATTATGTAGAAAAATTCATCAAACAACGGATATTAGGGCAAACTAAAATTTATTTGAATTACATCATGGAGACAATTCAGACACGTAGACTAGCATTATCGCATAACAAAATTTCAATTATAATTCATACGCATATCATTGTGATGTAGAAACAGAATACTCATTCGAACTATTTCCGCTAGCTACGTAAAAAATTAAACAAACAATGGATACTCTTATAAACTAAAACTTATTTATATTACATGGAGGAACCATTCGGAGCACATACATTAACAATGTCGCATTTCAAAATTTTTAATGTAAGTTACACGCAATTATCTGTGATTTACAGTCGGATTAGACCTTCCAGCTATTTTCGTTACGTACGTATAGAAGTTAATCAATCAATGGATACTCTAGCAAACTAAAATTTCTTTGCATTCAATGATGAAACTATTCAGTAGGAATACATTAGCATTGTCGCATTACAAAATTTCAATTGAAGTTTACAAGCATTTCACTTTAATACATAAACAGTTTATTCATTTCCGATATTTTAGTTTTTTACGTAAAAAAATTAATCAATCAACGTCTACTCTCGCAAACATAAATTTCTTTACATCAAATGATGGAACATTAAAAGGCCTAGGAATTACAATTGTCGCATTATAAAATTGCTTGTTTAATATACACGCAATACACTGCGATACAGACACTGATTATTCATCACCGCTATTTTCGGTATTCACATATAACAGTTAATTAAACTATGAATTATCTTAAAAACCGAAACCTATTTACATAAAATGTTGGAACTATGTAAAACTCATAAATTACCAATGTCGCATTACAAAACTTTGTAAGTATACTTTACACGAAATTCAAAGTGATTCACACCGATTGACATTATACATTCAAAATATTGCAATTATTTACGTATAAAACATTATCAATCAATGGTTACAGCGAAAAAATGAAATCTATTTGCTCTACATAATGGACCGATTCAGGGTCCACGTATTAGCATTGTCGCATTATACAATTTCTTCTGCAATTTATACGCAATACAATGCCATTTCCAAACTAATGCTTCATTCCCGCTGCATTCATTCCTTACGTATTAAACTTTATCAATCAATGGATTCACTCGGAAATCTAAATTTTTTTGCACACAATGATGAAACTATATAGGAAAAAATGTATTACCGTTGTCGCATTACAAAATTTCTCTTGCAACTTACTCGCAATTCTCAGCGATTCAGAGTCAGATTGGACATTCACTATATTGCAATTATTTACGTATAAAACATTATCAATCAATGGATACAGCGATAAAATAAAATTTATTTGCTCTACACAAAATTTCAGGGTCCACGTATTAGCATTGTCGCATTATAAAATTTCTTCTACAATTTACATGTAAATCACTGCGATTGAGAAACTAATCTTTATTTCCCGCCGTTTTTGTTCTTCACGTATAAAAGTTTATCAGTCAATGGATTCTCTTGGAAACCTAAATTTCATTGCACGTGATGATGAAGCTATATAGAAGAAATGTATTACCATTGTCGCATTACAAAATTGCTTTAGCAATTTACTCGCAATTCACAGCGATTCAGATTCAGATTAAACATTCACGATATTGCAATTATTTACGTATAAAACATTATCAATCAATGGATATTACGGCAAAATAAAATTTATTTGCTTTACATCATGGACCGATTCAGGGCCCACGTAATAGCATTGTCGCATTATAAACTTTCATCTGTAATGTCCACGCAATTCACTGCAATTTAATAGTACACCCAGTACCGATGAAAGCTTTACCTCTTGAAAGGTAAAGGATTGAGTTTAAGTTGGCGACCCTGTAATAGAAATGTCAGTGTTCGCAAACTCCTCTACTATAA
>JABFPV010000135.1:0-11115 GCA_022817185.1 Oxyscelio sp. ZL-2020 | reverse complement strand
TGGCGTTTTCGTTCGATTTCCAGTTCAGGTGGAACAAAATATATGTTTCCTTTTTCTTCTTATAAAAAAGGTTGATCTGAGAAAGAGATAGATTTTCATGTTCGACAAAATTTTATCTCTTTCTCAGATCAATCTTTTTTATAAGAAGAAAAAGGAAACATATATTTTGTTCCACCTGAACTGGAAGTCGAACGAAAACGCCATATCAATATCTAGACATGGTTATGTGATTACGTATTTCATGTTTAATTAGTCACCGTGTTCACAATTTTAATTTTAAGTGCACTTTTTCATAGGCGTTTACGTTTAAAAGAAATGAAATCTGTTTCTACTCCAACGCCTGGGTCCTCAACACCTATAATTAATAATGAAAATAAGAAGGATGATGAGATTGAAGATATGGTAGAAGGATACCTGAGACCTGAATGTACAACAGTAGAATCGCAACGTTCACATGACAAAAGGTACATTTCAGGTAACAGTTTTAATATTAACAATATTAATTCAAATGCTGACTCGCTTTCTAAGCTTGAGACAGCTCGAAACGTCGATGTTTCAAGCAGTAGCACTTTCAACAATGAAAGTATCGATATCAGAAAGCTACATGCTCGTTCTTTTGAACACGCTGACTCGCTTAGTAAGTTTGAGACAGCTGAAAACGTTGAATTTTCAAGAATGAGCGCTTTTAACACTGACAGTACCAATGTCTTAAAGCTACATGGTCATTCTTCTGAACACGCTGACTCGCTTTTTAAGTTTGAGACAGCTCGAAATGTCGATGTTTCAAGTACACTTACTTACACTAATTATACAGTACTTGCCGACAAGCATTGTGCTACTAATACTGATTACGCTGACTCGCTTTGTAAGCTTGAGGCAGTTTCAAATGTCGATGCTTCAAGCATAAATATTTCCGACGATCATATCGTTGTTGAAAAACATTGTGCATCTTTATTAGAACGTGCTGTTTCGCCAAATGTGCTTGAGACAGCCATGAGCTTTGACATTTTAATAGCTGACAATTATGATGATAATTTAGTCATTGTCGAGCAATATGCCATTTCAGATGGATACGATGACTCACCGCAAGTGCTTGAGACATCCAATAATTGTAACGATGATGCTGATGCTATTGCAGGAGATGCTCCTTCTGTAGAGTATGCTGACTCGCTTTGTAAGCTTGAGTCAGTTTCAAATGCCGAGGCGTCAAGCATAAATATTTCCGACGATCATCATATCGTTGTAGAAAAACATTGTAATTCTTTATTAGAACGTGCTCTCTCGCCATATGTGCTTGAGACAGCCATCAGCTCTGATATTTTAATAGCTAACAATTCTGATAATAATTCAGTTATTGTCGAGCAACATGCCTTTTCGGATGGATACGATGACTCGCTGCAAGTGCTCGAGACATCCAATAATTATAACGTTGATGCTGACGGTATCGAAGGATGTGCTTCTTCTGTTGAGTATACTGACTCGCCTTGTAAGCTTGAGATGTCAACAACCGTCGAAGCTGATAATGCCGATACCGTTTCGATTGATAACTTTAGTTTGGTTGTTGAAAAAAACAACACATCTAATGACAATTATCTGCAAGAACGGTTACCGGAAGGTCGCCGCATCGTCGACATTGGTTTCTTGTGGACAGAAATACATAGAATATTCGATGATCATGCACGAGGTATTGAATGCAATTTTAGAGACTTCAAACTGATTAATTCTATACGTCGTGGCTTGAAGACACAACTCACTTTTAAATGTCAGATGTGTAATTTTCAAGAAAGTATTTGGTCCGAAGCTACGGATCCAAATACTATGGATGTTAACACTGCTGCCGTAGCTGGTTCAATAGCAGTGGGAATCGGTAATTATCAACTAGAAGAACTTTGTACTTCTATAAATATCCCTAGCATGTCACAAAACACATACCGCGTGTATGCCGAGAGATTAGTAGATGATTTTATTGAAACGGCTGCACAAAGTATGACTTTAGCTGCTGAAGAGGAGAAAAAATTAGCTCTTGAAAAGAATGAAGTCATTAACGGTATTCCATATATAAATGTAATAGCAGACGGCTGTTGGTCCAAAAGGTCTTATGGTACTAACTACAATGCACTGTCAGGAGTCGGCGCTATACTTGGTTTCCGTACAAGGAAAGTTCTTTTCGTCGGCATTCGCAATAAGTATTGCAGTATATGTCACATGTCTGAGCGAAAAGGTATTGAACCACGACCTCATAAATGTTACAAAAATTTTTCTCGCGATTGCAGCTCCACCATGATGGAGAGCGAAGCTATTGCAGAAGGTTTCAATTGTAGTATTGATATCCACGGTTTGATATATAAAACATTAGTTGCTGATAATGATAGCAGTGTATATCAAACTATTATCGACAACATGCCTTATCGTCATTACAATATTACAGTTGGAAAAATTGAGTGCAGTAATCACTTATTGCGAAATATGTGCAAGAAACTGCGGACTGCAGCTGAAACAACTCAGCTTGTTGGTCATAGAAAACGCGGTTCTGTGCAAGCGAAGAATATTGTGAAATGTAATATTAAGAATATAAGGCAAGAAATTAACCTTGCTATCGATCGAAGAAATGCTGAACAAAAACCGTTCCATTGCATGACTGCTGAATTGCAAAAAGATATATTGAATATTCCCAATCATGTATTTGGCGAGCATAAGAATTGTAAAGAACGGGGATTATCGTGTGCAGAAAATGTAGACGAAACTGAGCAAAATTACGTTCCTGATCTCATTACGCACGGACTTTATCCGAAAGTCGAGAGCGCCATTAAGTATTTAAGTGGGTATTCTGACAGTTTGTTGCTTCGATATACTAGCAATCCTGCAGAATCATTAAATGCGATAATCTGTAAAGAAATTGGTGGGAAACGTATTCATTTTGGGGCGCGTGGATCATACAACACGCGAGTTTCTAGCGCAGTTGTACAACACAACACACAAAAGGTCCTATCGCAACTACATCAAACAATGGGCAAAAATGTTCCTAGGCTCATTGATACAATAGAAAGTCGAAGAATCGATAAAGTTGCGCGGACGAGTCAGTATAGAAGAACGGAAGGTTATGAAAAAAAAAGCTTCCGTAATTCATCGGGAACCGATCGTTATTATGGAGCCCATTCGCAAAAACCAGACCTTCCACCTGAAAGAATTCACTTACTGAAAGAAGCGCATGTCGAGAGTCTCTCAAATAATGCAAAAAATTATGCAATTATTGAGAAAAACACAAGAGGTCAATATAAATCTGAACTGTGGTTAACATTACGGAAATGCATGTTAACAGCATCGAATTTTGGACGCGTTTGTCGCATGAAACCGACAACTTCTTGTGCAGCCACAGTTAAGAGCATTTTATATTCTTCGGCAATAGAAACACCAGCATTGCGATACGGTCGCGAGAATGAGGACATTGCAAGGCAACAGCTGGAAAATCAATTAAGTGTAAATATCGTACCTTGTGGAATGTTCATTCATAAGGTTTATCCGTTTTTAGGAGCATCACCAGACGGATTAATTAACGATGATGGACTAGTTGAGATTAAGTGTCCATATTCAGCCGAAAGTATTACTGCCGAAGACGCAGTGCGTACGTTGACTGGGTTGAAAAATATTTTCGACAAACGAGATCCTAGTAAGATGAATCGAGGTCATCCTTACTTTTATCAAGTACAAGGTCAGCTAAGTGTTACGCAGCGTAATTATTGTATTTTCACTGTTTGGACACCAAGAAGCATGAAATGGATTACAATCAACAGGGACGACTTATTTTGGGAACAAGAAATGTTGCCCAAGTTAACTCGTTTCTATGAAAACTGTATGCTTCCTGAAATTTTAGACAGTCGCCATAACAGACATATGCCCATTAGAGATCCTCATTATATTATTGAGGCTAATGAAAAAGCGCACAATAAGAAACTTTCTGTGAAAAGGAAATTGTCTGATAATCGAGAGATGCCTGTTAACAATAACGGTGACTTGTCGATACAGAAGACTATTGAAGACAATGTTAATAGTATAAAGAAAGTTCGAAAAGAAATATCGTTACCGAATTCTTCAACATCAACTGATCAAGAAATTGGTTACAATGATAAGGAAGTTACTTTCGTTGGAGAGTTTCCCATAGATTCGGACGGTATTGCCACAGGAAGATTATTATTAGATACAATATTTGAACCTCTTGATTACGTAACGGCTAATATTTTAGCGTATAATAGATCAATAGGAGATGAAACAATCAATCGATTTTTAAAGATTGTCAGAGACACTACTCAGTTTGGTAACCAAAGTGTTAATTACATGTCAAGACTTCACTTGGTTGATAGTACAAGTAGTGATAATATTTTGCAAATTTTTGGTGGAAACTATTGTAACCATTGGCGCACCGCTTTAATTCAAGGCAATACGATCCGAATTTACGACAGTCTTCCTAACCTGACTAATTACCGCTTGCATCCAATAGAAGAGCAGTACCTGAAACTTCGGTTTCCTCGAGTACAATTTCATATTTCATTCGAGTCAGTACAGCGTCAGCAAGACGGGGTTAATTGCGGAGTATTTGCTATGGCATTTGCCACAACAATTGCGTTAGGCGAAAATCCGAGTGAAGTAACATATTCAAAAGATTGTGTTCAAATGAGACGCCATTTGCTTCATATTATCCAGAACAATACTCTGGCGCATTTCCCGAGACAGTAACGTGCTATTCTTATATTGGCAGTAAAATGTCGGGAAACTTGCAAATGTTTATACTTTTGATCTACCCACTAAATAAAAGGTAGAATGTTTTACTGACGCGCTACATGACCCTAGTAGAAATTTGAATCGGGCTGTAACGTGGCCCCGTCCGGGCTTCCCATCACCTGGCCAGGCCCTCGGTGTTCGCGTTACGCTTGACATCGATCAGGCACTGATCTGATCAACCATTTAATATATAACGTAGCCACGCCGGAGCCCGACCAGGGCTTTATCAGTTTACTTGATAGGGCAAAAAGGCAGGGGCCCGTTCACAATTGCAGTTGTTGTCCTGATTGAGTTTAAATAAGTTTTCCTGCCTGTTTATAACCTGCTCAGGCCCTGACCTGGATATCACTACAGAGTGGTATTCTTAATGGGCCATGAACAGGAATCCAGATTAAAACTACGTCTATAAAATAAAATAAGACCATTATAATCCATTCAGGCTCAAACCTGGATGACAATACTCAGGCATGTCATGAATATACACTGATATTATTCGTGGGCTCTGAACAGGAATCCACTTTATAGCCCTTCATCAATCTTGTCTGGTCAGGGCCACATCAATCTCAGGCATGACGCGCGGTGCTGGTGCCCGACTCGGTTTTCTTATAAGATTCTCTCATGAATCCGATCACAAGTTCCGAAATCGAGTTGCCATGTTTTATCCTAAACGGGGCCACATCACTGGCCGGCATACCCGGTTAAATTTGTACTAGGCGATCCATTCGTCTTACGGATTTCAGTTTTTGAAGTTGATGTAATTGTTACAAATTAAATGTTCAATGTAAGAAGAAATTCCTGACAGAATAATAAGTTTTACAAACCTTTTTAATGTTTTTTAAGCTAATTTGGAAAACGTTTTATCAGCGTCAAAAGCGTTTACAAAGCATTTCATATATGTTACAATACCAACGTATAACCTGGTTCTACAATAGTGCGGTTTCGTAGTGGTAACAGTTACTTTAACTGTAAGTGCAATATTATCGGAGGGACGGTTTTATAGATGGCTGCGTCTCACGGAAATGGGCGGTGGAGGGGCCCATTTTAAATGTTTTTTGTTAGTTTGTACTCAATACTGTTAACTTGTAATTGATAAATTTACACATGCTAGATTTTATACAGGGTGAGACATTTTAAACCGTTTTTCGGAATATTTGGAAAAATACAAATCGGATTTAAAAAAGTTGCAATAAAAGTTGTTCACCTTGAAGAGGGACATCCATTAACATAAAGCTTGACTCTCCTGCTCCACCCCCGAGAGCGAGAGGGAGGGACTTTGAAATCTTATATAGGAAACCCTATTTTTATTGCAGATTCGGATTCTACGGAAAAAAATACATAAGTTTTGTCTGAAACATTTTTTTCGATTTGTAACAGGTGGCGCTGTAATAGGAAAATAGTATATCATGTAACAAGGGATCATAGGACCAAGGGAAATAGTATATCATCAACAACGTTTTCCCTTACATGTTTCATACGATATTTTTCCTTACAAGTGCACATAAAGTACTAATTTCTGTATGTGTATAAACAGTGGGAGAAAATAGTACTTTTACCGCACGTATAAGGAAAATAAGTTTTTTATGCCTAGGGAAGCGGACAAAAGTGGAACTATTCACTTACTCGGAGTGAAAAGTCCACTTTTCTCGCGCTTCCCATGGCATGAAAAACATCGTATCTGCCTCGGGCGCAGTGGCGCCCTCAGCAGTAATATACTATTATCCTGATTTCATAAAAAAAGTGTAGAAATAGTCAAATATTTCAAAAAATACACAGATTGAAGAAATAAAAATATGTCTTCAATATTTTTCAAAAACCTATCCAATGATACCACACGCGACCTTCCACCCCCAACCCCAGGGAGTGTAACGGGGGGCAACTTTGAAATCTTAAATAGAAACCTTTTTTTATTACAGATACAACTTCTGCATAAAAAAATAAGTTAGTTTCGTCTGAAAAATTTTTTTAGATTCGTGGTAGATTGCGCTATAATCGCAAAAGCGATTATATAAAAATTTGTTAGACAAAACTTTCTTATTTTTGTATGCAGAATTCGAATCTGTAATAAAAAATAGATCAAACTTATTTTCCTATTACAGCGCCATCTGTTGCGAATCGAAAAAAATATTTCAGACAAAACTTATGTATTTTTCCCGTAGAATCCAAATCTGCAATAAAAATAGGGGTTCCTATTTAAGATTTCAAAGTCACCTCCCTCCCGAACCCCGGAGGTGGTGCAGGGCTTTAGCTTGATGTTAATGGATGTCCGTCTTCAAGGTGAACAATATTTATTACATCTTTTTTGAATTTTGAATGCCTCACCCTGATATATAAATGAATAAAATTTATTTTCTATTAATAAATGCGTATATATCCATAAGAATATATGCACGGGGAAAAAAACACTAATTTTTACGCGCAAATATCGGATATATTTCTATTACATATTTGTTGTTAACGCAAAAATTAATGAAATACAAATTAAGACTTCATATTGTCATATACACGGAAAAAAACGAATTTTTACTATAACAAATTTTGTCCGTGTACTCAAATTCAATAGCTTTTATAGTTTCAACTCGCAATATCTCAGGTTTTTGAATATCTCATGTTAAAAATAAATGGATTTATATGGAAATTAGCTTACAAATTATAAATTAATATGTAGCAATTATTAATACTTATGATTTTTAATTTAATTTTACATGTATATTTTGTAATAATAAAAAAATAAATTGAGAAACATTTTTATGCATAGTAATCTTAATAATTTACAAATTTACCCAATCATTTTAACAGGGTAAGTATATTTTACAAAAAGATTTATTTCGTTTATTCACACCAGAATACGTTGAAATTAATAACTTAATTTAATCAATTCACATAAATTAAACAAGTGTATTAATTATACACTTGTTTAGTTACCCGGTAACCGAAAACACATTGGACTATATTCCGTATGTAGGTTCTATACGGATTTTGTCACTTTACACATTGAAAACGTTTATAAATGTAGATTTTGAATGTGAATTCAATACTTAAATAGGCAATATCCGTATAGAATCCATATACGGAATGTGGTCCAATATGTTTTTGGTTACCGGGTTAGCGTATAATAAATTCTGAATAATAACTTTTAAAAAGTTGAAAAATTATATTTTACATTCACTTATTCGGTATAAAGAATACATCCGTCTTTTCATTCATCATCTTCATTTACTGCTCCTAGAAATACGTTAAGAATAATGTTAAATATGAAGCTTTCTGGCTTAACAATATTTGAAAACATGTATTTTATGAGCAGTTATACAGCAGTTATTTAATTATTTGCTAATATGAATCAGAAAATAAGTAGATTAAGAATCAAACATTTTTTTGAGTATACAGGGTGGCCACTTTCTGGAAATCCTGGAAAACCGGGAAAAGTCCGGGAATTTCGTTGGTCAGGGAATAATCAGGGAAAAGTCAGGGAATTTCATCAGGAGTCAGGAAAAAATTATTCGGACAAAAACAACTATTCATATTTAAATTCCATACTATTATACTATTCCATACATCAGTACGAAAAAAAATTTCCTGGATATATACATACATATACACTGTAAACTGTAAAATTGCGTGATATATCATGTAATTCAGTTGCCATAACATGTTACGAAATTTTACGTGAAAAACGTAAAATTCGTTAAAAATCACGTACAATTTTAAGTAAAAAATGTAATATGTCGTAAAAATAATGTAAAAGTATCATTTGTATGTAATTTTTATTTATGATCGCAAAATTTATATTCATACAGTTATATTGAAATGTATTTGTTTAATTTAAAATAAATTTAACCATTTATCACTGTACTATTAACATTGTACAAGTTAAATATTGAGAGCTATTCTCTCTATTTTTAACTTATATAAAAATAGTAAATTTATTCAAAATTTGTTTATGACACATTTTTTTAGACAATTTTTACTTTCCAATCACTTTATTGTTAAAAATACTATAACTTTCCATAAAAAATACCAGGTATTCTTATTAACTTATGTACTTATGATACTTTCCAGTCTTTATTTCTTGATATTTTCAAAGGAGTAGTGGCAGTTATGGCATTCTAAATGTGAAACACAACATTTTGTTCATTACAAACAAGATAAATAGACATTTTTTACAAAATGTCTGTTTATCTTGTTTGGAAAATGGAATTAAATTTTTCTAACAGCGACCTATTCAAGAAAAATAATTTTTATTTAAAACAGTCGTTCATTCTTTCAGACATAATTTATTTCGAGTTAATGTTAAGGATGTGCCCCAGTTGTCAAAGACAGAATTTCGCGATGGTATAAAATGGATTGTTGATAAAAATTACACGGAGAAAAAAGTTTAGCAGTATTTGCTAATATCTGCCTAGCGCAGTGTCTGTTAAATGTGACTAGCAGATACTGCGAATGTAAATAGCAGTCGCTGCCGAACAGTTGAGCGGTCAATGCTAACTGTCAATGCAGCTAGAGGCGCTAGTGGCGTACAGCAGACCGTGGTTAGATGTTTGACACAGACACGTGCGGTACCGACAAACGCGTGACATACGCTAACTTTCTACTTTCTTTTGTGCGTTATATTCTTGCGGACAATTAGTTGGTTGGGCAATTAGTGCAACATAGAGAATTTTGTGTAAGATGCGTTAAGGTTTGAGGTTCGAATCCTTCCCCCAATAGCGCAAAATATTATTTAATATTAAATAATATTCTAAGAATGTGCCTAGGACATTAAATTGAATGTTCCAGGTATATTATTTTAATATTACATAATTTAAAATAATATTTTTAGAACATTCGTAGAATGTTATATGTACGCCTTAGATAATATTTTATCTATATTAAAATAATATTATTGGTATATTATTTTCATATTATATGAATGTTCATAAAATTATCTTTTCATATGACATGAATATTGTTATAATATTATTTTAATATTCTAGAATATTATTTTAAAATGTTACATTATAAAAATAATATTTTTCTATTATTGTGATTTTCGTGGAATATTATTTCAATAATTATGGGATATTTTTGTTCATATATAAAATGAAAACGAAAAATAAAACCTACCTATCCTTGAAAGTGATCTGAACCCAAGTTTCTCCGTTATAAGTCAATGGCCTTAACCAACTGAGCCAAAGTTACTTATTAACAAATTTAGAATAATAGTACACCTTATGTCATTTTATTTGTCATATGTTATTTGTCAGTTTAAAATATGTCTATTATATATAAAGTTGTGACATAAACAAGTTAAAGAATGTTGAATTAACAACATTTATGTGTAATATATATTAAATAATTGTAGAACTTAATAAAAGGAACAATTTTATCTATATTTATTAATTAACATAATTACTTAAATAGTTGTTATCTCAACTTTCTTTAAATGTTTAAGTCATTTAAATCAACTGACAAATAAATGAGGCATAAGGAGTATTATTATTCTATCTTTTTTAATAAGTAACTTTGACTCAGTTGGTTAGCGCCATTGAATAATAACGGAGAAACTTGGGTTCAAATCCCGTTCATTTTATATATTAACAGAAATATCCCATAATTATTAAAATAATATTCCACGAAAATCATAATAATAGAAAAATATTATTTTTATAATGTAACATTTTAAAATAGAGACTTCTAAGTTCGAGTCTCGATTAAAAAAGTAAATTTAGTTTTTTTACTTACAACAAAAATGTGCTTAAAATATCGTAAAATAATATATGGAGTATATTTTTAGTGTATTTTTATATATTTTAAATTTTTTATGATGATAATAAAATCATAAGAGATCTCATACGAGATCTCATATGAGTTCTCATATGATCTTTTTTAACAGGGTAGTGTCAAATCTCTTTTAGTTTCAGTAATTAGAAGCAGAGAGAGATAGTTAAGTGTAAGAGAAATCGTAAGTTTCAGTGATTTTTAAAGATTTTCTGACTTCGATTGAACCTACTACCCTTAAGGAAATGAACTCTAAAAAACTCGGGAAATTTGATAAAATTTGGAATTTTCTGAAATTTTCAGAGTTTTTCAGAGTTTTTCAGATTTTTTCAGAGAATTTTTTTCAGAAAAATCTGTCAAAATTAGGACCTTTTCAGAGTTTGGCAGAGCATTTCGCCGAGTTTTTCAGAGCAATCGGACGAGATTGGCGGAGATTTTTTTACACTAGGTTTGCTTAGTATTTACATGCTATTTTTAAAATCAAATTGGATAAATTATATTATACAAACAGTTTGCCTAGCTATGCTGTAATATTTGTGTTAACAAAAATATCAAACAGTGTGGTCAATACCTAATGCACATGAG
>JABFPV010000134.1:0-11116 GCA_022817185.1 Oxyscelio sp. ZL-2020 | reverse complement strand
AGAGCTTTCGATTTGAAGAATGATGCTAAGAGCTCGAAACCATTTTTTGGTAAACCTAAGTCTCGAGCAAGATCATTCAACTTCGATTGTGAGACCAATGATGGGGCTTCTGGTTTTTTTATCGCGTAATGCGTATTCTGTCTCGCTATTATCGTTATCATTGCTGTGAGATTCATTATCATTCATTCATTTTCAGAGGACTGTTCGTCAACTCCCATTGATTCGATGCCTCCCGATATATGACCCAATTCAGTTTCATACTTACTCTGTTCAATTAGAGTCTCTTTTTATTTCGTCTTTAAAAAATCCGAATTTTTTAAAGACGAAATAAAATTTCTAGGGCACATCTTAACAATGGAGGAAATTAAACCGGATCCGGCCAAAGTAGAAGCAATTCAATATACATAAAACAACTTCGGGGTTTTTTGGGAACTATTAATTTCTATTCAAAATTTACTAAAGAACACGCAAAGGAGACAGTTCCATTGATAGAACTGATAAAAAAGGGGATACCCTGGAAATGGGATGAGGACAAAGAAGAGGCGTTCGAAAGGACAAAACAACTGTTCTGTGAGAAAATTGTTCTCCATTATCCTAACCCAAAAATGACATACTATTTACAAACGGATGCAAGCGATTACGCTCTAGGAGCGGTCTTATATCAGCGTAATGAATATAAAGAAGATGAGGTGATATCCTTTGCAAGTAGAACCCTTAAGGGAGCAGAAATTAATTATTGCACAACCGAAAAGGAATTATTAGCCATTGTGTGGTCATTAAAAAAGTATCGCACTTTTCTGCTGGGTGCCAAAATAATTATTAAAACGGATCACAAGGCGTTAACATTCCTTAAAAATAGTAAACTCTTAAACTCTAGATTAACCCGATGGATACTATATATCCAAGACTATGATATAGAAATTGAGCATTGCGAAGGGAAAAATAATATTGTAGCCGACACATTGAGTCGTCAGTGTTCAACGAATTATGGGGGTACAATACCCAAGGATAGGGTCATTATAAATCAACTCACGAGTAAGTTCCCAAAGGAGATAGTAAAACAATTAAGAAATCTTAAAGAGGAACAATTAAAAGATCCTGAAATTCAGGGAATAAAACAAAATAATGATCAATTTGTAGATAGGGGGGGAATAATATATAGAAAAGACAAGGTTAATATTCGAGCATATCTCCCTAAGCAATGTATACAATCCTTGATAATTAGTGTACATGAAACTTACGGGCATATAGGAGCGAAAAAATGTTACCTCCTAATAAGTGACGATTTTTACTTCCCTAAGATGGCAAAACGCGTTCGGCAAATCCTCGCTTCTGTGACAAATGTCAACGGAATAAAGTGAGTAATCAGAGGTTGTATGCAAAAATGCAAACTATCTTACCCGATGCACCATCTGAACTTTTATCGATTGACTATTATGGACCCTTACCAACCGCGCAATTAGGGTATAAATATATACTAGTAACCATTGATGTCTTCAGCAAGTTTGTTAAGCTCTATCCCTTAAAAAAACGACTACGGTAGCAACAATCCATAAGATTTTTGACCATTATATACCAAATTATGGGAAACCAAAGAAAATCTTGAGTGATCAAGGAACACAATTTACCTCGGGTAAATGGTCCGAGAAACTACGTCTAGAGGGAATTCAAATGATCCTCACCTCTATTAGACATCCCCAAGCAAACCCAGTAGAGAGAGTCAATAGGGAATTATCAAAATTTTTTAGGATGTTCTTAAAAGAGAGACATACCGCATGGAGCAGATATATCGATGATATAGAAGAATGCATTAACAACATTCCCCATGAGTCGACAGGGGAAACTCCCACCTACGTTCATTTAGGAAAACAGCCTCCTAAAATTTGGCATAAATGGTTTAACTTAGATAGGGGGTATCAGCCAGAAGAAAATTACCAACAGCGTCTACAATTAGTTAAAGAGAAATTGCGAAAACAAGGAATAAAAAGACAAACTAAATTTAATAGAGATCATAAGATCACACATTTTGAAATTGGGGATTTAGTACTAGTAAGGGCTCTGAACACTTCAGATAGTATGGGGAAGAAAATAGCGAAGTTTCTTGAGGTGTATGAGGGCCCATATGAAGTCCAGGGAAAATTAGGGGAAGGGACATACCTACTAATAAACCCGAAAAACAAAGAGATCCGCGGTAAATTTCATATTTCTAATCTGAGAAAGTACATGACTTGTAACATTTAATTTCAGAATGCCGAAATATAACAAAAGTTATTGGAAAAGGATGGGGATGAGGAAAGTACCTTTGGGTCGACCACCCCTTCAGGATCGCACCAACGTAACAGTGGTGCCTAAAAGGGTATATAAGCTCACTAAACTGACTCTCGAGAACAAGCCTATCAGAGAGACTCTTCGAGAGAAGAAGAGCGCCCTCGAGAGTCAGATCAAACAAGAAGGGATTCAGCTCACTAAAAAAAAATACGATGCCCTGGAAATAGGAAACAGCATGACCCCTGACCCTGACGTACGAGACAAGACGAAATTTGAGCAACTGACAAGACAACTGAATATTATCAATCGACATATTAGAATAAGGGAGGATGTACGAGAGTGGAAGAAAAAACCTAGAATAATTGAAAATAAGAAGATAAAAGAGAAAAAAGCAGTAGATCCAGCAAAAGAATTAGAAAGAAGAGAAAAATTAAGGATGGAGGAACAGAAAAAAAGAGAAGAGATAAAGCAAGAGGGCGATGAGAAATCCGCTTTGGAGCGATATAGGCAGATGGAACTAAGGGAATTGGGAGATATATTTCTAGATTGAGATGGAGTTATATGTAATTATTTTGAGACTGAATGATTTAATTTTGCTGAAATTTTAGCCCCATTTATTTAATTAAAAAAAAAAAAAAAAAATATACATAATCTCGGGTTTAACCCATTTCATTTTAAAACCTATCATTAATGCAAATAAAACTCAATTTTCAAAAGAAAAAACAAAAAAATTGATTTTTATTTAAGGGGGCAATGAAACGTTTCGTTAAAACGTTCTTTTAAATATAAATCAAGTACAAACATTCATAAATTAATTAAGATCGTAATTAAGTTAAATTATTATTAATAAAACTTATGTTTAAGTTGCAATACTCTAAAAGTCAATTCGTTCATTTGATTTATCTAATATAAATCAAATATAAACATACATGCGTTATTTTACATATGAGAATAATTAAGATAGTAATTAAGTCAAATGATTAATAATAAAAGTTACAATTAAGTTACTACATCGCAAGAAACGATGCTATGTGATATCATTCATTCAATTAGTCTATTTAGGTAGTCAATTTGGCATCAAGTGAGTGTAAAGATTCAAATTCAAATTCAAAAGCGCGCGCGCTACGTACGGTACGCGTTGAGCTCACGACGGCGCGCGGCATGCTCGGCAAGCGCGACAGGGCGGTGAGTGGCATACGCGCCGCTAGGTGGAAGGCGTAAATGGGGTGCGCGACTCTCCCACAGCAGGACCGAGCGCCCACTCTTTTAAGTAAGCGCGATCTCGGCCAGGAGATCACTTGACTCGCTGCTGAGAAAGCGGCACTACTGCTGGATAAGTGGTAGACCCATTTTTGTGTTGCGACCTAAAAGGGGCGACGGGGATTTGCATCCCAGCTATTATTTTTGAGGCTGCATACCCGTTGAGGTAAGTGGCTATGGAACCTTAAGTTCCACCCTACTTTTTTGTTTATTTATTTGTTTTCCCTGTTGTTGAAAACCCGGATCTCTCTCGCTATTCGCGGGCTGCTGAAAAAGTGGCAATTCGCGGGCTGCTGAAAAAGTGGCAATTCGCGCTGCTGAAAAAGTGGCAATTCGCGGGCTGCTGAAAAAGTGGCAATTCGCGGGCTGCTGAAAAAGTGGCAATTCGAGCTGCTGGAAAGTGGCAATCGCGTACTGCTGCAAAAGCGGTATTTTGGGGGGAGTATTAATTAGTTTATTTTTTTTATTTAAGTATTTTGTTTTGATTAAGTATTTTGTTTAATTCGATTAAGTTTTTTTTTATTATTAATCTGAAAATTAATATCTTTAAATTGATCGCGATTGCTTCTAATAATTTAAGTTAGTTATTCGTATATTTTATGGAAGTTATCTTATTTTTTTAACGCGGGGAGCTCTTTCATAACCAATGATGAAAACGGCCTAATGTTCAAGGCAATCTGAGGTTATTACAAAAGAGCAATTTTCTTTTCTTTTTGCAACTACCTTTTTAAGAAGCTTTATATTAAATATAAGTTAATATAGATTAGATTAAAATTACATCATTTAAATTATAAGATTTGCATCACCTGATATTTGTTATATTATTATTAATAAACAATATAAATTAAATCTAGTTTTAATAAAGATTTTGAGTATCAAATTAAAACGTTTTCTTTTGGTTTTTGGAACCGTGAGCCGAGTCCTCAGTGACAGGTAAATGTTTCTTCCATCGGGGAAGAAGTGCAACAACTCTGGTTCTAAAAACTATCTAAAGATTGTCCAATTTAAAGTATTAATATTCAATGATATTCAATTTAGGGGGGAAATAAATTAAATAAGTACGACGGCAAACTTTAGGGGTGAAATTAACAGACAAAAGTTAATAAATAAATATAAAGAAAAAAGCGAACGTTTCAATTGGCGCCCAACGTGGGGCCAGATAAAATAAGATAAATAAATTAATTAACTAAAAGATACGTAAACGTTTCAATTGGCGCCCAACGTGGGGCCAAATAAAATAAAATGAAATAAAATTAATTAATTAGTTCTTCGTGAACGTTTCAATTGGCGCCCAACGAGAGGGCTATTTTTGACAAGAAAGATCAAAGAAAAACGAACCTAGATAAGAGTCTCAATGGTCGACCCGTCACAACCGATTAAACGGAACGTCCATAAATTTGACGAATGCGACGATACAATTATTTTAACCATTTTAAATAGGAAACTCGGTCGAATAAAATTTTACACAACAAACGTATCAGAAGCATTTAGGCAAGATATTGCCAGGGGTGCTTTCGCGACACCTGACCCAGTGATGGAAATTTGATTATTCCGGAAAAAATCAAAAAGATCCGGTGGCGCCCAGAGAAGGCTAGTGAATACAAGAATAATTGTCACTTCACTAAACCGCCCGAAAAATAAATAAAAATGGCTTGGAAGGGAACCAGATCGGGGAGATTGGCCTCAGAGGAAATTCCTCAGCCACCACCGATGCCATCTTTCAAAGAAACGGATTATAGATTTAACTTAACAAGAGAAATGCTGCTGAGTGGGAAAAATCAGCTAAAATCGGTAGAAAGAGAACCGAATCCAGCAATTAGGAGAGAAATAGAGGTCGAAACAGAGACAGATGAAGAATTTCATTCAGTAGAAAATGATTTTACCTTGTTAAACAAACAAATGATTGAAATTAGCAAAAGAATTAAAGAAAATAGGGAGAGGTCAGAAAAATGCTTCAAAGAAATGTGGGGACTCAGAAAAGAGTTCTCCACATTCAAAGAGGAATCAAAGAAAGACATGAATAACGTCTTTAATTCTTTGAATTTAACAAACGAAGCTGTAAGTGACCTATCAAAAACGAATGAAAATTTTGGAAATCAAATAACAAATATGCAACAATGCATAATAGAGAATCAGGACTCTATTAGAAACATCGAAAATAGTATTAAAAGAGGGACACCAGCAAACGTTCCAAATCCTCAATTAAAAATTGAACCTCCTAAATTCAGTGGGCACAATGGAAGTAAACCGGCGAAATTCTTGGCCGAGTTTGAAGAATATTGCCTGGCAATGAATATACACGAAGAGCAACTACACATGCTCATAAATTATTGTCTAGACGGGAGCGCAAAAGGATGGTGGAATTTAGTAAAGAAACCAGAAGATAATCTGAACGATTTTAAAGCAAGATTCTTGAGACGCTTCTGGAATGAAGAGGCCCAATATACAATAAAAAATTCCCTAGAATTCGGTTATTATGAGACGGGAAGATCTCTTAATCGAGTTGAGTACGCAATCAAGCAGTTCTCCGATGCCAAAGATCTAACACCGCCGTATACTGACCAAGATATCATCAAGAAATTATCCAGGCATTTTTCTATAGAAATTAAAACGGCAATATTAGCAAGAGGAATATCTAGGTTAGAAGATCTACTCGAACTCCTGGAATCGTTCGATCGATCAGGAACGATAAATGCAAACAGAAATAATATTATTCGAGAGAAAATGGACAGTCAATCGGGAAATCAAAAGGACAACCGAAAAAATAATAATAATCAAGCGCCTCGAAATAATTCCAATCAAGGTTATTTCAACACGTACTCAAATCAAAATAAGAAAAATTTCAACCATGTGAATAATGAGGGTAGCTTCTCAAACAACAACCAGAATTATTTCCAGTACAATCAGGGACATCAAGGTCCCTCGTACAATAATTACAAGGGACATTTTAGTGAAAGGAATAATTCCACAAACCAGAATCAAAATAGGGGTAATTCCCAAAACAGTTACTTTAACAATAAATATTCCAACAATAGTTATGCCAACAATAGCAGCTATTCCAATAATAAATATCCGTATGGGAATAACACAAATAACTCTTATAACCCCCAGAATAACCTTCCTCATCGGGTAAATTTTATCCAGGAAAGTCCTGGAATCACTCAACAAATTGATAATTCAAAACAGGAACAATCCAGAGAACTGACAACCAACCAGGAAAACTTCCAAGTCCTGTGTTAGGTCAAAAAGAAATAAGGGGGCAAGAAATTGAAAGTGAAAAAAGCACACAAGGGGAAGGTAGACTTAGCACAGGACCAATGATTAACTTAATTCAAGAAACAAACAAAGGAAACGCGAAAGTAAAGTGCCCAAAAATAAAAGTCAAAATTCAGGAGATTGAAACCGACGCCTTAGTGGATACAGGCAGTGAAATAACCTGTATCTCCGAAGAATTTTTTTTAAATAATAGACAAGTGTTAGAAAAATGTCCTACTTTACCGATTGTGGGTAAAACTATCTCAGGAGCTACAGGGGGTAGACCAGTACGAGTTCGGAGACAGATATATGCAGAAATAAATTTGGGGGGAACAGAGTTCAATTTTTCTTTAATAGTAGTACCAAATCTACAAGAAAAACTAATAATAGGAATTGATTTATTACGACAATTGAAAAGTAAAATTAATTTAGAAGAGAAACATTTAGAAATAATAGATGAAAATGAAAGAAAAAACCTGAAATTGGTAGATGAGGAAGAAGAAGAAGAGGAACCGGAAGAAACAATTGATCTTCGACTCGCGAAATTGGGGAGTAAAGAATCTGTAGAAGAACTCGAATATGGCAACCTGGAAAATAAAATAAATGAACATTCAAATCTAAATAAAGAACAAAAAGAAAGATTTAAAGCTCTGATATGGAATTACAAGGACATTTTTAGAAACAGCCCAGGTAGAATAACGTCGTATTTTCACAAGCTCCGACTTAAAACAAATGAACCTTTTATAACGAGGACCTATCCGATTCCACAACAGCATCGACAAAGAGTGAGTGTAGAAATCGAAAGAATGTTAAACTTGAACATAATACAAAAATCTAATAGTACGTATATTAATCCATTGGTGCCTGTAATAAAAAGTAATGGGGATGTTAGGTTATGTTTAGACGCGAGGAAATTGAATGAGCATTTGATTAATGACTACGAGTGTATGGAACCAATAGAAACAATTTTTCAAAGATGTCATGGGGCAAAAATAATGTCCAATTTAGATCTAATAAGCAGCTTCTGGCAAATACCCTTACACCCCGACTCTTATCAATATACGGCTTTCCTACATCAAGGTAAATGTTATGAATTTACCGTAGTTCCGTTTGGTCTCAAGGTAAGTACAGCTGCACTAGTCCGCGGGTTAGATTTTGTTTTAGCCGGAATTGGCGAGAGAACTATCCAGTTTGTGGATGATATTTTGCAAGTGTCTGGATCAGTTGAAGAACACCTAAGGGATCTAGAAGAGATATTTAAAAGATTCCAAGAACACAATGTAACAATCAATTTAGAAAAATCCTCATTTTTTAAGGACGAAGTAAAATTCTTGGGACATATTCTGACAACACAAGGAATTAAGCCAGATCCCGATAAAGTAGAAGCAATAAAGAACTTTCCGAGACCTAAAAATATTAAACAACTTCGCGGGTTTTTAGGGACAATTAACTTTTATTCTAAATTTACAAAAGAACACGCCAGAGAAACAGTTCCTTTAATAGAACTGATAAAAAAGGGTATACCGTGGAAATGGGATGCAAGTAAGGAAGAAGCCTTTGACAGAACAAAACAATTGTTCTGTGAAAAGGTGATTCTCCACTACCCAAACCCAAAAATGACATATTATTTGCAAACGGATTCAAGCGATTACGCTCTAGGAGCGGTTTTATACCAACGTAATAAATACAATGAAGATGAAGTTATATCCTTTGCTAGCAGAACGCTTAAGGGGGCGGAACTTAATTATTTCACAACAGAAAAGGAATTGTTGGCCATTGTCTGGTCATTACAAAAATACCGTACTTTTCTGCTGGGAGCCAAAGTAATTATCATTACAGACCACAAAGCTTTAACGTTTCTCAAAAATAGTAAACTGACAAACTCTAGATTAACTAGGTGGATCTTATATATCCAAGATTATGACATCAAAATTGAATATTGTGAAGGTAAAAATAATATCGTTGCCGACACATTAAGTCGCCAATGTTCAAAGGATTATGTGGATGGGAAATCGAGGGATAGAATTATCATAAATAAAATTACGAGTCATTTTCCAAAAGAATTAATAAAACAGTCAAAAAATCTTAGAGAAGAACAATTGAGAGATCCTAAGATTAACGAAAAAAAAGAAAACCAGGGAAAACTAAAGGAACAGTATATAGAAAAAAATAATAAATTATACAAAAAGGGTAAGACAAATATTAGAGCATACCTTCCCAGTCAATGTATAAAACCTCTAGTAGTAAATACTCATGAGACTTATGGACACATAGGAGCAAAAAAATGTTACCTCCTGTTAAGCGAAGATTTTTATTTCCCTAAAATGGCGAAACGTATTCGGCAATTACTCACCTCATGTGATAAATGCCAACGTAATAAAGTGAACAATCACACATTATATGCAAAGATGCAAACAATCCTACCAGATGCTCCACATGAACTCCTGTCAATCGACTATTATGGGCCTTTGCCAACTGCGCAGTTGGGTTACAAGTATATTCTAGTGACAATCGATGTCTTTAGCAAATTCGTAAAATTGTACCCATTAAAAAAGGCAACCACCTTAGCTACAATAAATAAAATCTTCGGTCATTATATATCAAATTATGGGAAACCTAAAAAAATCCTTAGCGATCAAGGGACTCAATTTACCTCAGATAAATGGTCTGAAAAGCTCAGACAGGAAGACGTCAGGATGATTCTAACTTCAATAAGACATCCACAGGCCAATCCAGTCGAAAGAGTCAATACGGAGCTCTCTAAATTCTTCAGGATGTTTTTGAAGGACAAGCATTCAGCCTGGAGTAAATATATTGAGGATATCGAGGAATGCCTCAACAGTATTCCACATGAGTCAACAGGAGAAACTCCCACGTATATACATCTAGAAAAAAAACCAGAAAGGATTTGGCACAAATGGTTCCTAATTGATAAGGAATACCAAGTAGAAAAAGATTATGAACAAAGCGTACAATTAGTTAGGGAAAGATTGCGGAAAAAGGGAGAAAAACGGCAACTTAAGTTTAATAAAGATCATAAAATATCACGATTCGAAGTTGGGGATTTAGTTCTTGTGAAAGCACTTAATACTTCCAATGCCATGGGAAAAAAATTCTCAAAATTTCTTGCGTTATATGAGGGTCCTTATGAAATTAAAGTGAAAATAGGGGAAGGGACGTTTATAGTAATAAATCCGGAAAACAGAGAGATCCGTGGTCAATTTCATATTACGAACTTGAAAAGGTATATAACGCCATAATTGTAGAATTTCAGGCACGAAATGCCGAAATTCAATAACAGCTATTTGAGGCGGAGAGAGAGGCGAAAGACCACCGAGGTTAGAGATCCAATGAGGAACATCACCAACCTGTCGACATCTCCGAAGGGATTCCTCCTAAGGAGAATAAAGAATACGTCACGGGAGGGGGAGATTATAACAACCCTCGGAAAAAGGGAGAGAGATTTGTTGGACCAAATCAAGAGACAGGGCATCAAGGTTAATGATTTAAAATTTGAAAATTTGACAACCAAGGATGCCCTGGATCAAGAGCTGAGTGTGAGAAACCAGTATAGCAGCTTGGTCCTGAAGGCCCAGCAAATCTCCACCCAGATAAGAGTTCGGAAGGAAGTCCGACAATGGAAGAAAAAGCCCCGAATAATTGACAGCATCCCAGTCGACTTCAAAGAAATTCAGAGAGAAAGAGAAGAAAAGGAAAAAGAAAGGAAGAGAATGGAGAAGAAGAGAGAAGAAAAGGAAAAGGAAAGGAAGAGAATGGAGAAGGAAAGAGAAGAAAGGGAAAAGGAAAGGAAGAGAATAGAGAGAGAAAGAGAAGAAAGGAAAAAGGAAAGGAAGAGAATGAGAGAGAAAGAGAAGAGAGAGAAAAGGAAAGGAAGAGAATAGAGAGAGAAAGAGAAGAGAGAGAAAAGGAAATGCAAAGAAGAATGGAATGGAGAGAAAGGGAAAAGGAAAAGAGAAGGAGAATTGAGCAGGAAGGAGATGAAAGATGGGAGTTGGAAATGTATAGGCAGGTGGAGATACGGGATTTGGGAGAATTATTTTAAGGATATTTTATTTATTTATATTTTTTTATTTTATTTATTGTGCCGGTATTTTATTTCATATTTTAAACATATTTTATTTTTTCATTATTCAAACATGTTTTATTTTAGATTCAAGCGCCTTTCCATTTTCCATTCCAACACATTTTTTTATTTTTCTTTAACTGCATCTTGTTCTATTTGTATTTATTTTATCATATTTGTAATTTTCATTTTCATTGTTTTAATAAATAGAAAAAAAAAATAAAAAAAAAACATAATCTTTGTTTTATC
>JABFPV010000133.1:0-11107 GCA_022817185.1 Oxyscelio sp. ZL-2020 | reverse complement strand
GATTATACCGATGCGATGTCAGGCAACGTGGGAAATTGTGATACCATCGCGTGTCAACGATTGCAACATCTGGCGGTTCAATATTTTTGCCACTGCGGTAACAATGTGAGAAGCTTGGTTGACTGGGGTGACACAATATCGCTATAAGATTCTTCGCTAAGTTAAGAAACTTCAGATTTGAAAGATGTTGCAAATCCTGAAGTCAAATTTTCAAAATTTTTAAACCACGTTGCTCTTACTTCCTGCAATTCGTTGGCATCTAAATCTAGATCTTTCACTTTAGTTAATTCTTTAAAGGTGTCATCTTCTATTGTATCAAATTTCTGGTTCTTTGATATGAGAATATTGAAAGATACAAATATAAAAAATAAAGGAGTATTTAAAAGTAGAAACTCGTTGATGTCTGATGTATAATTCTTGGATTTTTTGTACAAGTGTGTATAGAATTATCAGCATTTTCAAATTTATTATAAACACAAAAGTCTTCGATAAAAATACGCAAGAAAATGTTACAAGAATTATAGGGACTGCACTTGCACGTTTTAACATGACAGTTCTTGCGATACTATTACACTGTTTGAGTCTCATAAATGAATAAGATATTTTTATTAGTAGGGTGACCTGGCGTTCTCGCTTCGACTGTGTTTAATTATAAAAAACTACATGTTACATATAATCTAGATACGGTGCGAATTAAATAAGAGGGTTTAGAAATTCTTGTTTACTATTGGGATGTAATATTACTTATTGTACATTAATGGTATATATACATTATTTATAATTAATTAAAATAATTATTTATCTAAATATAAAAAAATGTTTACAAGTTCATTAAAATCCTATTTTTGCTTAATCTATTATGCATTACTTTATTTATTTATCAATCTACAAATTAAAATGTGCACAATTAAATTTAACTATGAAAACAGAGTTAACATTTGATATTTTAATTAAACTAAATCTAATAAAATCATTTATTTGTTTAGAATGTTTTCTAAATAAACAAAGAAAAATATTAATGTTCGTTTTTCTAAATTTTTTTGATTCATGAATCAGTAAATTATCTACAAGATAACATTTATATATGTAATTTTTTTTAACTTATGAATCTAATGCAAACAAATATATTACAGAATCACATACTAAATTTAATTTTAAAAATTTGTGTCAAACTTATTTAAAATATTTATTTTAAATAAATTGACATATTTTTATCAAGTAACCAATTTATCGACATTGCTCCCGCTTTTTGCATAACTATTTCATTTTTTGCTACTTCATCTACTTTTTGTGGTTTTTTATCAGTAGAGATTTTTTAATCTGAGATCAAACTTGTATTTTATGAAAACTAAAACTATGCAGTAAAAAATAAAGGGTAATTATACATACTACAACAAAATATCCTTTAATGAATAAATATATTTGAAATAATATTTATAAACTTGTCTATATACAAATATATTACATATTTTATTTTTATCGGTACAAAAAATGTCTTGATAACACTTTCATTCTAAACGACATTTCTTCTTCTTCTTTTTCTTCAGCTCTCCATTGGTCATTGACTCATCAGCAGCTTCGTTCTTTGCAATTCCATTCTCTTCTACGCCATTCATTTCCTCATTGTTTTCCACTTCTTCATGCTTCCTCTTTTTCTCTTTTTTCTTCTTTTTCTTTTCTTTTACTTCCTCATTCATGGGTACTAAACTAGATGCTTCTTGAATGGCCTCAAGCATCACATCAACATTCTTCTTTGGAATGTCTCCAGTATCATAAAATTTCAGTCTGTCTTCAACTTGCTCTCTGAGTTTCTCGCCAAAAACGTTAGATGGTGTCTCACTGAAGCAGTCGATACGCGATGCAATAGAGCACTTGTTTGCTAAATAACGCGAAATGCGTCCCTTATTTTTTAAGCCTGCACGACCAATAAAAGTAGAGTGAAACAATAATCCATACTTGGGCGTGTTTCCTCGTGTCTTCAACGCTCGGAAGAGAGCTTTCTCTGCACCTAGAATTTGCACGGTAGATGCTGGATACTTGGCTAGATTGGTAAGCGAACCAGCATGGGCAATGAGTCTGGCACCAACCTGATCACCAATCAATGTAGCTAAGTTTGGTGCTACACTGGACATCTTACTTCTAAGATAGTTTGCAAGTTCCTTGCGATAATCAGACAATTTGATCACTCGGCTAACAAACATCATTATGTTTTTAAGATCCACAACACTGATATCCATACCCATGGAAGACTTCGAGGCATCAATTACTGCTTGAGCTTTCGCGTTGTCTCCTATAATCTGTTCAAGTTCATCAAGTTTTTCATTAGACAGTTCTTTTCGGTTGTTTATTAATTTAACAACTTTTGCATAGATATAGTTGTCTGGTACAATTTTAACAAGCTCCGGGAAATGGTAGCTATACCATTCTCTGTAAATAATATGAGATCATTAGTTAAGTAAAAGAAATTTGTTTTTAAATTTGATTGATTATAACTATGAAGAAACATTACTGTAGTGGTGCATAGGTGTTAAAAATTTTTTAATATACAGTACAAATTTTATGTAATCTGTTTGTATTTAAAGTCTGTTTTTATAATATTTGTAAAGGAGGTGTTATAAAAATTAATAATCAGAATTACTTTTTAAAACTTAAATCTTACCTAATCCTCATGCTGAATGTGTTGATGTCTTTGTCTAGTTGGTCCAATAGAGCTATGCTCTGAATGATCATGTTATCGACACGATGTACGTTAAACTTGACTTTTCCACGGGAATAACTATGTCCAAGACCAAGTTGCGCAACAGCTGAACTCTTCTTAGTAAATCCTTTGACCATATTGTGAAAGTGGTAACGAACACCACGTATGATCTCAGGAACCACGCCAGTATGATCACATTTAATGATCAGAGCTTCACTTATACTGGCTCCGAGTTTCGGATCAGCAACACCTAATGTGACCTTCTTCTTGCCCTCTTTGGGTATGCAAGAATCTAAGAACATGCTCAAATTCTCTGGTAAAACACCCTCAGAGATGCTGTTGATACTCTCAAATGCAGCAAGAGCAGTTTTGAATGGAGAAAAACCAACGAGTTTTACAACTTGGTTGAATCTAGAGAGGTCAGTTACAGAGGCCTCTACTTGAGGAAGTAGAGCACCAATTTCCTCAAATTCCTTGACAGAAAAGAGAGCATACCCAGCTGCATGTTCGTACAGAATGTATAACTTTGTCTGAAATATTAATAATAAAAAACAATTATTAATGAAAAATGTATATTAATTAATGGAATTTGGATTATAGCTTTTTACCTTTATTATTTATTTTTTATATACTTATAAAATATATTACAAATTGATTATATAATAATCAAAATAATATTTTACAAACTATACAAAGTAAATGTTTCAGTAACTGATCATGTATTAGTAACTAGCTGATACAAAAACTTTTAATATCTATATATTATAATTTTATATATACATAATTTTAATATTACTATGTTCATTTTTATTAAAAAGTAAATAATTCATAAATAAACATAATTAATAATGTACAAAAATATTACAAATAATATTTTAATTAACGTCTGTATTTGTATATTACATACATATATATATATATATTACTAAACAATAAATTAAATTGATGTTACCTTTTAAGATGATTCATCACAGATTGGCAAAGTTTAAATTCTTATTTTACTACCAAAAATACATTTTTGTAAATATTTCAAATAACAATGATAATTTTTAATAAAACTCGCAATCATTCTCAGCATTAATGTATTAATAATAATTTTCGAATTATTCTTATATTCTGTAAAGTTTTTAATACAGCTAACTTTTGAAAAGAAAGTGTTCAAGCGAGCTAAGTTAAAAATAAGGCATTTATTAATTGTAAATACCAAAATTTCCAAAAATTTGTACAAAATTAAAGTGGATTTTGTTTACAGTAATAGCTGAATTTGTTTATCAATTACTTTATTACATAATAATTCAAGAAATTTATGTAGACTTAATTTAAAAAATCAACAACTCTACATCTTCTTTGAAAATTCCAGTGTTATTTGTGCTATTTTTCTTTGAAAAATAGAACAGTGTTAATTTATTTTTAATATATTAATGCAGGCAAAGGATACAAATTTTATTAAAAATTCTCATCTTCTTAAATATTTACAAAAACATAGTTTAGGTGTCAAAATGAGTATTCAAATTTCACAAATCATATAACCTTAAGACAATTAATCAACATTTTCCATTTATTCCCGAAATTTAGAGTTTAAATTATTCATATTTTAAAACAATAGTATCACTAATAATACATAAAAATCGAAACCAGATTTTATTTTCTTATTTATAATTTTTGAAATAATGTTTAAAAAACAAATCAGTTTATCGGTCAGTTATTGGTATTTTTCATATTCCTGATTTAATATGTAAATATTATCATCTTTAATTATTTTTAATCAATTATTTGAATATTTTTTATTTTTATTTTAATGTTTTTTGTCCAAGTAAGTTGATGTAAAATTCTTTACGATAATTATTATTAAACTTGTAGAGCTTTAAATTCCTTCACGTAATAATTAATTTTTCCATTCAAACTTGATATTCAAAACAAATACAGATTAATTAACAAATCTTTAACTCGTCAGTTACTGGAACATTAACTTTATGTATTAAAAATTAAAAAATTATTATGCTTTTCTATTATATTCAACTTATAAAATTTATATAATTTATATAATTATATCAACAAGCACAATGAATAGGATATACCTTTTGATTATTAAAAACACATTTATTTAAATTATCTATTATTTGTATATAAAATCTTGGTCCTAGTTACATAATATACTATTATTTTAAGCTTTAACAATAAAGGTATATAATTTTATTATAATAAAATTCATTAATTATTAATTTTGTGTTCAATAATCATATCATATAAAAAAAATAAATAATTGCATTGTATAGATTATGAAACAAACAAATATGCATAAGTATATGACATCTACACTGAGAAAAAATAATAGGAAAAATGAACATGTTTCATGTTAACCGGGCAACACGTTTGTAAATTAAAAACTTATAACGTTTGGTATACAATTCAAAATATTTAATATAAATATGTCTAAAATTAATACTTTTGTTCTAAATTTTAGTATGATACATTAAAAAATTTATATATTTACAATCGTGTAACCTGGTTAACATAAAACATGCTCATTTTTACTACTATTTTTTTCTTAGTGTATGTACAAATAATGTTATAGTTATTTGCAATATGTAATTTCATTATTAAAAAATTACAAATATAATGATGAATTCATTAAATCTGTGAACCTATATTTCAAAGTAGTACACGTACACGTGTGTTTTTATTTATCAACATTGTTGAATTAATGTAAAATAAAAGTGAGGTTAGATTATTATATCTTCATATTTTATGAATAATATTCGTTCTATTTAATATAAACTTACCATTTTCGTCAACTATTGTTTAATTAATTTAATGAAATACTAATATTGTCACTTAAATTAAATATCCTTATTAACAAAACTTGTTTATTATACTACGTATGCACGTGTACGTATTTCATATAACACAGTCAGTGAAATCTGGGACTTTTTTTTTTTTTTCCTTTGTTGCGTTTGACGGTAGCAACTGGCGTCAGAAACTAGTCTATGGCCTCACCTTATAGATTGAGCATCGGTTATAAAATTAAAGTTAGCATACGTATTTAATTTACATGAGAATCAAATAAAACCCTTGGTGATTTCTATATAGTGAATTAGTGGCTTTAAGTATTTGATTTTCTTAATACGTAATATGTCAATAATATCAATGGGAAGTTTCAGACCCATATCAATCCAAGATTTAAAAAGATCCTTTTGTTGAACTGACCAATGCTTACAAAAGAAGATATAATGAATTAAATTCTCGAGTGTATCAGGCATACACTCACAAATAGGAGAATCTATGTAATTTTTTTCAAAAAGTGAGGCTTTAAGGCTAGTATGTCCAGATCGTATACGGTTAATAATATTTATAGTTTTTCTGTTCAAATCTGATTTCCAAAACCATGGATTAATAGAATCTCGGTCATAGAAATTTTGAAAATAAAATTTGCCATTGTCAGAATTATAATAGTTATTTATAAATTTATCCATTTTAATTTTACTTTTTTCTTTTATTAGTTCCCAAATATCTGAATACACATTATCACATGAGGACACCGGTATAATAGATGTTCTTGCTTGATTAGCTAATGAATCGACTTTATCATTATATAAAATACCTATGTGACTAGGAATCCATATAAGTTTAACTATTTTCCCAATTAATTTAAAAGAATTCATCAAGTCCTTGATCTCCAAAAGTATATAGTTACTCACATCATATGAGTAATTACTCAAAGCCATAACCGAACTCAATGAATCTGTAAAAATGGCAAAGGGTTTTAGATCATTCATTTTATCGATTTTCAATAAGGTAACGTATATGGCGATCAACTCGGATGTAAAAACCGAGTTAAAACTGTTCAATTTAATGGATACATCCCAGTTCAGGTTAGGTGAAAAAGATGCCGAACCCACAGGTTCGTGGTTCGAAGTTTTGGAACCGTCAGTAAAAAATACTATATGAGAATCCATAGTATCTTTATATATTTCACCAAATATGTTGTTATTTATTTTTGGATCATAGAATTCGTTTTTATTTGAGGTAAAAACATCGGCTCTGAACATAGGTACTTTATAATCATAGTTATAGATAATGGGTTTATTGAATTTCTCAATCTTGTTATCTAAGTTGTTAGTTATCAAAAAATTATAAGCTCTATTCAAGTATAACCCATTAAAATAACCATAATTATTTGAGGTATATTTGGAATTATAATATAATTCCTGTACAATTTCAATAAGTCGATTTTCCTCAATCGAAAGGCTATTAGTTAAAAACTTTTTTGCTATAAAGTCGTATCTATGATCTAAAGGAACCATTTTGGATTCAGCATATACCACGCCGTTAGGGGTGCTGTTCCTGTATCCCATGGCTTTGCGTATAATAATTCTTTGTAATGTCTCCATTTTATTACAGTATTTATTACATTTTGAGAATTTACAAAATCCTCCATATTCAATGAAACTACGTATGAAGGATTTGTAAAATAAAAGCGTCTTTTTTGTTGAGAGGCCTTTGAAGGATTTAGTTATATATTTAATGATCCTAAGTTTATCCTGTGTTTTTTTGAGTATATGCAGGTCATTATTCCTCCATAACATCTTTGAGTCAAATGTCAAGCCTAAGTATTTGGCTGACAAAGAAGCTGAAATACGGCTATCGTCCAAATTCAAAAAGATGTTATCAATATCATTCAGGATACTAGTTTTTTTAGTAAAAATTACAAATGTAGTTTTAGGAACTGACAAGGTTAATTTTAAATCGGACAAATTTTGTATTATTTTACGCATTTCCCCAGACAATAACTCATTAATTCTCCTAATATGAAAATCGGATACAAAAATGCAAATATCATCTGCAAATATTAAAGGATTTATTTGAAAGGATAAATTCCATAATACATCAGAAATGTATATATTGAACAGAGTAGGACTGAGGACACTGCCTTGGGGTAATCCTTTAGCAGCGAACCTAACCCTGTCATATTCATCATAAGTTTTAAAGAATACAAACCTCATTTTGATTAAGTTATATATGATTTTAACAAACTTTTTATCAATTTTCAAATCCAACATTTTTTTAATTAAGATATCAACATCGACATTATCAAATGCCGATGTGATGTCTAAAAAAATTGCGCCAGTCAATTTTTTATTTAACATGTTATTATAAATACTAGATGACAAAAAGCCTAAAGCATCATAGCAAGATTTGTTTCTCCTGAAACCAAATTGGTAGGGTTTATATAACTCGTAATTTTCTAACATGTAAATTAATCTACCATTTAAAATTCTTTCAAAGACCTTTAATACACAAGATGTTAGTGTAATTGGGCGATATTTGCCTTTTTGTAGTTTTGATATGAAAAAAGTAAGATGTATTAACCACTGTCTAGGGATGACAGAGTTCTTCAATATAAAATTGAAAATTCTTACCAAAAAACATTTCATATAATAAGGGAGATTTTTTAATATTTCATATGAAATTTGATCGAGGCCAGGTGAAGATTGTGATTTTTGTTTATTTAAATAATATTCAAATTCGTCGAATTGTATGTCAGATGAAATATTATAATTTGAATCATCTACATCGAATTCCAATTGTTCCAGTATAGGATAATTGGAAGTAGTTAAATTATCTTTCAATAAATTCAAGGTCTCTAAATTATCAATATTCAGGTTGGAAAAGTTAGCATCCAAAGGTTTAGATGACAGGTTATTAATAAAAGACCAAAAAGATTTGTTAGAGGATTTTCCATTAAATGATTCAATTTTCTCAGAAAAAGACTTATTTTTACTCTCATTAAATATCTTCTTTGCTTTAGCCCTATTCCTATTACGAATAATTTTATTAATAGTTGTTGGATCTCTTCTAAAATTTTTTTCCGTTAAGTTTCTAATTTTCCTAGCTATTTCGCACTTTTTATTCCACCAACATATTCTCTTATGTTTAAGTTTACCCTCTTTAATGCCATTAAATCCAATTATTTTGGGTGCACGAACATCAAGAAAGTCAATATCTATATTCTTTTTTTTATTATGTTGGAAATCCATGGTAATGATCATATTTTTAATTTCAGATATAAATTCTTCATAAATTTCATCAAAATTGTTTTCAAACAAAGTTAAATTCTCGTAGTAGTTCGTCCGATCATTCAAACCACCACGAAAATCATTCCAATTGATATATTTGGTATTTAATTTATGAGAATGAAATTCTATATATTTCATATTACAATTGTAAAAAATTGTGATAGGTAGATGATCACTGCCCATTTGGTGTTCATACACCTCAAAAGAAGAGGATGTAATTAAATTTGCAGATGTTATGCATAAGTCTAGTATAGAGGGAGTCTGCCCGCTATGAGGGAAATGTGTAAACATACCATTATTCAAAACAGATAAATCATTAGCATGGATTAAATTAAGAAAATTAGAACTGAAATTTGAGTCATAATTTGATCCCCAGGCAGTATTGTGGAGGTTAAAATCCCCACATATAATTAAATTTTTATATTTTGATAAGTAATTAAAATATTTATTTAACATTTCCATAGTTAAGGTGGTATTAGGTGTTCTGTAACTATTGATAATTTGAATTTCATCAGTTGTAGTATTAACCGATATGCCCATTGAGATAAAATTATCCAGATAATAGGGTACATCAGTCAATATTTTAAATGTTAAATTACATTTAATCAAAATTAATAAATTAATTTTATCATTAAATTGGGGGTCATAAATGACGTTGAAGTTAGGAATTTTGATTTTATTTAGTTTATCATCGTTTAACTTGCACTCAGTTAAAAGGATGACATCATAAGCATCAACTATATTTAATAAGTCGTTTTTTCTAGCGAAAAAACCTTGACAGTTCCAAAAAATAATCTTTAACATATTTAAATAAACAAATAAAGTACATAAAAATTCCCAATAAATAAAGTATACACAAACACAAATACAACAAAGTAGATATATAAACTAATATCTCATGTTTTTTTGTTCATTTTATCTAGTAGATTGTTCTTCAAAACATCATAAATACTGACTAAAGTTTGTTTTTGTAAAGGAGTAATTTTTTCATAATTGACCTTTCTCAGATAATTATCAATCTGAATACAGTTGGAAAAACTAAAATTGTTTTCATCAGTTCTCTTTTGATCATCAAAATTGTATAATTGTTGTTGAGGTTTATTTACCATAGTAGGAGAAGATAGAATTTTATTATTATCAACAGTGTTTGTTTTTTCTTTCTGTGTTTTATTTATATTTTTAACAGGTTTTTTAAAATCAAAAGTTTTGTTTTTCAAATTACTACTTTTACTAATTGACAATTTTTTCTTTTTAAATGGATTTGAAATATCTGCATATGAATGGCCAGAATAATCTTCAGGTACAATGTTATTAAGTAATGAAAATGAATTTTTAGTTGTTAAATTAGGAAATTCTTCCAAATTATTATCTATTGATTTAATATCAGAAATATTTTCTTCATTTTTATTATGGTAAATTTTATATGCTTCGGTGTTTGAAATACATCTTTGATGAGCTAATAAATTAATTTCTTTATTTTTTATGAAAACAGGACAATTAAAATCCGTTACTTTGTGTCCTTCTTTACATTTAAAACAATAGTTTTCTTTGACTTTACTACATAATTTTTCTTCATGAAATTTATCGCCACAGTGTTTGCAAAGTTTTTCGTTTTTACAGTTATTACTGTTATGATTATATCTAAAGCAATTGTAGCACATTTTTGTACGGGGTATAAATTCTTCAATTTTATATATACAAAATTTAAATTTCATGTAAGAAGGTAGTGTATTTGAACTAAACTTTATCATAATAGTATTCGTGTCTACATATTTATTTTGATTAGTTTTAGGATCATCATTTATATTTATTTTCTTCCTAAATCTTATCACATCAATAACCTTGGCATTATCCACTTTCATATTTTTTTTAATTAAATCTGTTGAATAATTTACAGGAAGGTCTTTCACAATTCCCAATCTACAAATACGATTTTGTGGAATGAAAGATCTAAAATTTTTTGTTTTTAAATTAACATCTAATAAAATATTATTTGCTATGGTTCTTGAATCAGTAGAAACCTTAAATTTATTAAAAGATACAACGTTTATTAGAAAATCTGAATTCGGATAAAACTCCTCAAGATAATCACCCAAAACACTTTGATGAATTCTTTTTTTCTTACCGTTTTCATCATAGATGTTTTTAAAAACATCTATATATACTATATAGGGTCCTAGATGGTAATATTGATATAATTTACCCGGGTCATTTAACTCATCAAATCTGGTTTTAAGCGATTCGGTCACAGGAATATTTGTTAAAACATTATACCTTCTTTTGTTTGTTTTTTTTATCAACTCAGGTTTGTCTTCGTTCACAACTTCTGAAG
>JABFPV010000132.1:0-11134 GCA_022817185.1 Oxyscelio sp. ZL-2020 | reverse complement strand
TTTTCCTGTAGTTGTGCAATAGTATAAAATATCACTGAACTATTTTGTGTACACTTTTGCACGTAATTTTTTGTTTACCTGAAATAGAATTTAATTTTGGAAAAGAATGGCATAATAAACATTATATTAATTATTCAGATATAAAATGGATTCTCTACAACAGCTAGAAATAAATATTTCTTTGATAATAATGCCATTGTTAAGATCATTATTTAAAATAAAAATATGATGGTTAAAAAACTGATTACTTTTTTAATTCTGATCTTTTAGGCCTGACTACTGGATCGGTTTATTTATAAAATCCCCCATTAGCATACAATATTTTAAAGAGGACAGAAATAAAGTTTATGGAATTTCCTTTCAATGAACTTCAAACTTCAACGAAAAATCGATTTTCACAGGAAATTATGAAATTTATATAATTTACTATAAAATTGCACAACAAACATTTTTGTTGTAAACTGGCTAAGTTATGGTCACTTGTAAAATGATACTACATTTCAGCGCTTTTTCATAAAAAATCAGTGATTTACATTCTATTATTTGATGAAATCTTTAGATTTGTTATAAGTCAGACATAGAAATGTTGTGGATTTTGTATGGGTATGGTATGGACATGTTAGTTTTGTTATGCAAATAATTAATGTATTTTAGGAGTTGTCATTCCTACACTATTACTATAACATGGCATAATATTCCAATAATATCCTGTGTGTTGTTTCAACGATTTCATCATGTTCTCAAGTAGTAAAATACAGATTTTATAATAAAAATGCAACATCTTTGCGTAATAACAAAGCATAGAACAAACATTATAATTTCTTGTAGAAATCAGAATTTCGTTGAAGTTTGGACTTTATGGGAAGTTTCAAACTTAACTTGTTTCCTGCTTCAAAACATTGAATACTTTGGGCGGTTTATTCATTGGGATATGATAAAATTGATTGGGATATAATATATATATTATATTACATTACATTACATTTTCAAATATTCAGCAATTTGAATGCTGAATATTTGAGAATGAACAATTTTTTACAAAAAGAATCAGTTTTTTCTCCAGTATATAAGTTAGTTGCACCAGTAATCGACATTTTCAATAATACAAAAAGTATACATAAACAACTGAAGAGTTTGTCAAATAATTTGTTGAATGTATAACAACATTGTGTTACATAGAAACACATAGATTTATCGCGACAAATACCCATTTTTAACACTTTACATAAAAATAATGTAGCAACTATAAAATGATGTCCACAGTAAATTGTTTAAATTTTGTTTACTAATAACAAAAAAGATAGTAAAGAACAATATATTTATTGCACAAGAAATATGTCGATAGAGATACGCTGTATATACCCAAGTAGAAATTTATTCGGGCTTGCCTTGATATCTTCGGGGCCTTTTAGGGCAAAACTAATTGGGGCTAAACTTTTAGTACCTTTTGAGGCCCCTAAATCAGTATCATTAGAATTATATGAGCGATAATTACAATATAGGCCCTTTTAGGGCCCTAAACATTTTGCCTCTAAAGGTTAGAAACATCTTACCTTTATGGATCCTTTAAGGGCTCCAGTTAATAAAACCCTTTCAGGCGATTCATTTAGGGCACCTATAGGGGCCTTTTTAGAAACTGACTATAAAAATTTAATAGGGTGAAACATTTCGGGCCCTTTTAAGGCCCACAAATTGTTTGCCCTTAGAGGCTATGAAATGGCTAACCTTTACATAACCTTTATCGGCTGCAGTTAATAAAACCCTTTCAGGCGATTCGTTTAGGGCACCTATAGGGGCCTTTTTAGAAACTGACTATAAAAATTTAATAGGGCAAAACATTTCGGGCCCTTTTGAGGCCCACAAATTGTTTGCCTTTAGAGGCTATGAAATGGCTGACCTTTGCATAACCTTTATTGGCTGCAGTTAATAATTATAATAGTTAACTATTAAAACTGACTTTATAAAAAATCTCCTTTTTATTTTTTATTTTACTAATTAGTAGTCTAACAAAAAATATATGTAGCTATCATCAGATGGCTGTTCAAATGAAAGTGCCCTTATAGACTATGATGCTTCATCTCGTCGTTTATACAGTACTGGATCAATACAGCGCCGATAGCTCAGTTGGTTAGATGTTTGCGTATTACTTATTAGGTGGTTAGGTTCTTGCGTTCGATTCTCCGTTGCGATTTGCGAAATTTTATAATGAATATATATGTTCAGCGTTTCTCCCAGCTTTTATAGGTAACCCTAGCACGTATAAAATTTCGTTACGATCAATTATAATTGTTAATGATATAATTAATATATGCGTAGTAGGTGTGTGAATATTTATAAACGTTGTAATATTGTTGGACACTGTTGAGGTAATATTTTAGTAACCCGAACAATTTTAGGGTTAGTTTTAAGGGACCATAACTCACCCCGAATTAAATTTGTATCTGGGCCCTGGATTCGATGTCCTACTTGGGCCCTAGTTTAGATACCCTATTAGAGCCAGAATTGGGGCTGTTAAAAGGGCCCGATTGCAACCTTTAAGGCTAGCCTTTTAGGGCATTATCTGCAGCCCTGCGTTACATCCCCGAACATAACCTTTAAAGGCACTGCCGAGGTATTATTTTAATGGCCCTAACAATTTTAAGGTTAGTTTTAAGGGACCATAACTCAGCCCGATTTAAATTTCTACTTGGGATGTTTCCGAGTGAATAAAATGTTACGAATGCCAGCATTAAGACTGCGAAAAGTTAATAACTAATTTTTAATTTATTTTTCTTAATACCGTTAACGAAGTTTTCTTCATTGTTTGTACAATTGTCGGAGGGTACAGGCGAAACTGCCGGATCGTTGGTTTCAGACGTTTGAAAGTATCGATGTGGCCTACAATAAATTATAAAGAATTATTGCGTGATTACTGTACACATTTAATGATATGTATTGTTAACGGTTACTAGTTGCAGCGTTAAATGCGAATGTGCTCACGCAGGAAAAGTCAATAGTTAAATTGGTCGTACGTTTAATAAATTTTAATAACGAAGAGTTGCTATTAAGAAAATATTTGAAACCTGCACTCGTCCAACGTTTAAATAACTTTGGATGTTAATTTTAATTAATCAATGTCGGTCCATTGTTAAACCAAGGTTTGATGTAAATAATACAGTTGCAAAATTGTAACAGCGCTTAATGTCCATCGTAGACGATCTAGGAAAGGTTGAGTCTAACTAACATGGATATTGGTTGCTAATATCTATAAGTTATTTGAATACTACGATAAAAGTTGCACTTTAATGTAACGAAAAATTTTAAGATGGTCCATTTGTGTATATCAGCTGTTGATTACCAATATCGGCGCAACGTCAATGCTGTTTTGTTGAATTGGCTTTTTCTGCGTGGGTAATTGCATTGTCACGCACGTTGCATACTTCAGGCACGCATAATTAACACGATTACTGTGCGCATGTAAAATTTAATTACTAAACATTGTTTAATCTCCGAAAAGATAAATTTCGCAAAAGTCTATACATTTTTCGTTTCTGTTATTTAAATAATTAGTTCTCGCTAAGTACTATCCGTACTTGGCAAGTTACGAATATTCTACGTATGCATATAAGACGGATTGAACACGTCTAAATTGCTGCATTTAAACGAGTATTACGATAATTGTAATACTCGCATGTCTTTTTAACGTACAGACGTATGGATGTTAGACACACTTCATCATATATTTACCTTTCGTATGATTCATTATGTTCATCATCGTAATTTTCATTTACATCCATCGAAGAAGATTCTGAACTTTCACCTAAATAAAATTACATTATTTATTTACTAATTACGATAACACGACAACGATAGTGTTTAATTATCCGGTGTTTGCGAACCGCGTATCCAATTGGCCAAACCTTATTTCATATGGCAAATCAGAATTACGATTGATTAGAAGAAATTTGATGCACCCGTCCAAATAGGACTGCAAGCTACCAGTGTGGCGTTTATATTAACGTTAATTATTGAAATTGTTCTCAGACTAATGATCAAGTATGATCCTCCAGATTTTATTAGGTCAATTTTAGACGCGTTTGATTAGTTGCTTATTCATAGCGATCAATTAAAACAAACAAGTTTTAAACAACGTAGAACTTGAGTTGTCTTTAAACGCGGTCGCACATTCATTCAGGATGACTAACGCTTAAAACAGTAAAAAATCTGCTTACATCGGCTAAGACGACCAAAATTCATGTAATGTCGTATTAAACGATGACCTATTGAAGCTAGGCGAACAAAGAGCTCAGATCAATATAGAGACACAGTTCTGTAAGTCCCCCAAGATTCCAAAAAAAGGATAGCATTAATCTGGGGGACGTGAAAATGAAGTAAGACAACGCTATGTTTTATGGGTTACATTGGGAAGATAGGGAACTGTTCCTCTATTTTACTATGAGCTCTTTGTAGGCGAGTTTACTGATAAAGCGACAATCTCAATATCGTTGTTTCGTGTTACTAAACTATCAGAAATTAGGTCAGATCAGCAATGGAGGAAAGAATTATTCTTAACTGCCATACCTACGGAAGGATGCCATTCACATTAAACGTTTTTATATCGTAAAAAGATGTGCTCTTCTGCACGCCTAATTACCTGCAAAGATATTTCATATTTTTGCTTCATAACCTCATGTTCTACATTTTCAATTGCTTCCATATGCTTCCATAAAATATATATAATATAATATATATAATTCCATAAATATATATATTACTCTTGTTCAGTAAAATAAATACAATTATGAACGTATTTTTAAATTAAAGAACAAGTAGCGAACGGTTCACTCCACCGGTACGAGAATCTCAGTTCCGTAGGATCAGAGTTCGGCTTATATTATTTCGGCAGTGTTTGTGTATCTACTGACTTACATATTTCCGACTCGTTATCACTTGTATCGTTTGAACTTTCTCTCGCATTATTTCTACATATTGCCCATATTCGATATCGATTGGAACGACTGTAGCTTTCAAAAGATCTATACATTTTTCTGCAATAAAATTGTTTTATTAATAATGTGTTTAAATCGAACGAATGGTAAACATTTATTTAAAAAATATAGAACATGAGACCCCGAACGTTATTAATTAATTATTCTGCCCATCTTATGTTGTATTTTGAATACTGTCACCAAAAGGCGTAATTATGGAGTTTAACCTCCGCCCTCCCTAACAGAGCTAAAAGAATATATTTTTTATGTAATAAAATTTTAGAAGTTGATAATGAATCTGACAAAATTTTGTGGCGGATTCCAACGGTTCTCGAAATAATCTCGATTTTCGGTTCAGAATATGCAACATCCGGGGTGCATCCCCTCCCACGCAGCAAAATGAGGTGTTCATATATGAAATCGATGCATTTTTCACGCTTATTAAGAATCTAAAAAAATTGAAAATAAATCTGTAACTGTTGTAACCAAAATGTTATATGATCCGCGAAGGTTGGCCGGTGAACGATCGATTTTACCGATCACCTATCGATTGATCACACCCATTAGGGATTACAAGACCTTATCGTTGGTATGGGAGCTAAGTTGAAAGATGCTCTACTCGGTTTAACCAGGCCCTCTTAGGATAAGGTGTGAATGGACTTAGATCTCTATAAACAAGCTCTCCGATTTACGAATGTGGAATCCCTATAAACGGTCTCTTCCGAAGTGCATGGTCCTGAGTACTCGGGGCTAACCGGCTCCTACTGTAGCAATCGGGGATTGTAGGCGCAATGGAGCTTAATTGTATCAGCAAACCTTGGGGGCGGGGTGTAAAGTGGTTTCTGAATCGACTAAGAAGCGGTCCCCCGATGTACTAAAGACGTACATCTAAAGTACTACGACGTACTAAAGATGTACTACGTCGGGTAAGTGGCTGTTTCTGGATACTAGGCGACCTCCTAAACTGAAGGATGCGAGTTTGAGAGCAGGTATGGCTGCTTTTATCTGCCCAGACGAAGCTACGGAGAAGTGGTATAGGGAGGTTATTTTAATCATTGATCTCGGTGATCACGGGAAGGTAAGACTCGTTCTCCATTGTTCTGGGTGATCAAGGAAAGGTGAGATTAGTTCTCCCAGAAGATCTCATCAAGAGGAAGGAACTTACTGTTTTGGTACCGCCTCCGAAAAAAGAGACGGAGCAGCTTCTGAGCCTCCTCGAGCGACAAAACGTAGAGATATCCACAAGAGTGTGGATTCGGTACAAACGAGAGGAGGTTCAAGGAGGATCTCTGCTCGTCTTGGGAGTAGACGAGTCTTCGTACAACACCCTTAGAACCAAGAATTTTAAACGATTAAGTATTTCGGGATTCGAAAAGTCATCTTCCGACCCTAGGGGTAAGTAAGTACATTTGTACGCATTTTTATATACTAACTTCGATATGAATCGAAATACTTTGTCTGATATTTAGCTGACACAGATCAACTTACACAGGAGTAAATACACATTTTACATATTGACAAGGCGTTTGGCTACTATGAAAACTTAAAAAATGATCCTGTTCGTACAGGGACCATATTGGTTTAATGGCTAAATTAGATGTCTTGGCACAGCAAGACAGGTGTTTACAAATGAACAAGAAGATAGGCAAACGAAAAAACTCAAAGCCGTACTTATTCAGAAAATGTCAACATAAGACCGGACAGTAATCATGATTGAAAGGGAAAATAACAGAAAAAACACCCTGGCATCGGGTTAATTTATTAACGAGAAGGTATTTCCACCGAAATAACTAACCAAGCTGATTGAATATTGCAAAGGAGAGACGACGGTTGTGATGCTAACGCTCACAATGTTGTCTGAGGGAGCTCAGATAACAACGAGAAGGGTGAATTTCTTCTTATCTTTATTCAAGAAGGGGACTTTGAAATTTTGAATGAATGGTCAGAACCTACATTTGTCACAGCCACCAGAAGAGAAGTGTTGAATATCACCCTATGCAGTTGTGGGCTACGAAACAGGATTAGTAACTGGAGAGTTTCAGATGAGACTTCCATGTCCGATCAAAATGATTCTAGCCAAATTTCATGATTGACAGAATAGTTCAAAATGAAGGAGGTATCCTAGAAATACCAACTGGGAAAAATTCAGGGAAGATATGGCATTCACAAAGACCTCGAGATTTCTGAGAAAATTATCCGAGGAGCAATGGTTGTGTCATATGAAAATAATTGCCCCTTGGAATAAATTACCATTGCAGCTGGTATAACCAAATGGACCAAGAAGTAAAAAGTATACAAGAGAGAAGCTAGTAGGCTTTTTATTTGAACAAATAAAGTAGGCGGTTCAGCCTGGCTACTGTACAGGAAAAGTTGTACCAAATTCAAGCATCTTATTACGAAGTCTCAAAAGGAAGCTACACCTCGGTTAAGGACTTCAGACCGATCAGGCTTACTTCATTTATGTTGAAAATGCTGGAAAAATTGGTCGAATGGTTCTTGAAGGCGGGTCTTCTGTAAGAGAGACCATTGCATTCAGAACAACACACCTATCCGGCCAGGAAGTCGACTGAATCTGCTCTCTTCACTGTGGGAAATCATACTAAGAAACAGCTCAAATGGATTGGAGTTGCTATTGGGTTCTTTCTCGATATATAAGGAGCCTTCAACCGCTCCTCTAGATTTTATATCGAGCGAAGTCCCAAGGATCATAGCGTTCCAGCTGAACTGATTGATGGGATCATGAGTACTTTGGAAGGCAGGATCCTCACCACCGAATGGCTGGGACACCTTGTGACGGGAGAGGTCAACGATGGATGTCCTCAGGGAAGGATCTTGTCCCCCCTATTTTGGAATCTATTAGTTGACGGCCTGTTGAGATAGTTTAACGTCTCAGGATTAAGGACTATAGGATATGCGGATGATATAGCTATCCTAGTTATAGGTCAATTTGAGGAAGAAATAAGAGACATCGCCCAGGATGCCTTAAATTTAACAGTAAGATGTTGTGACAGTAACTCGCTCTCCATCAACCCTGGAGAAGTTGCAGCGGTTATCTTTACACGAAAATACAAGCTGAGGAATATAAAGAAAATGGTCATTAAACAAACTAGAGAGCCTCTGGTGAGGGCCTCTAAATAAAATAGTGACTCGAAAGGTAGAGGCGAACCTATATAGAGTTGCTCTCCCTGACAAAGAAGAGTTCGTGAAACGGTTGAGTCTACCTTTGGTAGAACCAATACAAGTCAGGGACATTAGCATAAAACTCATAGCGAGTTTCAGCCTGGCTATTAGAACCCCCGCCTTCCCGAGCAAATACTACATTACGCTATCGCCTCTTCAAATAATTTCTCCCCCGCTATCCCCAGCCTTGTTGATTATAACTTCGCCCCGTCAATTGCCGCGTAATATTACTGCCAGACCACTACAGAAGACTTACATCCAACCAGACAACCCCAGCATTCGAACTGCTTAACCCAGCACGTTATCCCTACTCTGCACGTCGTCTTTTGGTAGATTTGTCTTGCCTGCTTTTTCTGTTTCAATAATTTTTGCATTCGATTGTGCTTAATTGCCGAATTCTGGGATTGCTATCTGTTTTGTTATTTTGCGCGATCCTTGTTACCGGCACGATCCCAGAAAATAAAAGAGTTGATTTCCTCAGTTTTTCACAACGTGACACTGTTCACGATATATTTGCGCTTTTCGGTACAGCATAACAAAAGAAACGAATATAACGACAACAATATTTATCTTAGTACATAACAAACTTTTTCCAGATTCGTAATCAGCGTGAAAAACAGCATTAGTAAACATAATTCGACTGCTGCTAGGGCTGTAGAAGATAAATTCAAGAATTAACTTATTTTTAACTAGACTTTATAAAACGTAAGATTACAGCAAGTTATTCATTTAAATAAAACGATTAAATGATGAAATAATAATAAAATATATAAAATGAGATATAATTAGCACATATTTACTTTCATATTTATTTATAATTTCGGTCTGTCAGAACTTCGAACGTGAACAGAAAGTATTCCTGCTAATCCGTTACGCATAGCATTTATTTCAGACTGTCTGGAACTGGAGCGTGAACAGAACGTATTTGTATAGCTCCTTTACGCATAATCTCAAATTGAGACTGCGAGAACTTGGACCGTTAACATCGGTTAGAGGAAATAGCATACAAATGGAAACACTCAAATGTTTACTTTTAAATAATTAAAAAAAAATTAAGTTTCGGCACGGCAACCCTGGGCAAAATCACATCTGCTTCAAGGGACTTATAACTAGTCGGGATTTATATCCATGGTTTATGTTATGTTTTCAGGTTGGAGGGCAAAACACGCAAATATTATTTAATAATATTTACATCTCGTCATTTGTTTCAACTCGATCCCTTTCTTCATCCTTTTATTCATTTATTTTTTTGTAACGTGAACTGTTGATCTTAATAGTTATTGTTTTTCTGTACTATTTAAGGATACACAACATGACAAAATCTAAATATAAAAGAATTATGATATTTTAATAAGTTTGATTTCTTTTATTTTTTGTATGCACTTATTATGTCATACTCACTAAATATATCTATGTAAAAACAGGACAAGAAGCGGCTAAAACCCGGCTTGGGTTGTTCCGTTTCCTGTGCCTAAAGGCATGAGGGAAACCATACCAGGCTAGTGAACAGTTTGTGGAACAACATCCTTGTCGCTCGCAAGGGCTGGCGCACAGCGTAGGCTGAGACAAAGACGAGTACTCTGTCTGTTTCTAATAGTGCTGTCTTCGGGTAAGTGCCTCGCACTTACTTCAATGTGATATATAGGAACAGGGAAAGTTGTAATAAAACGGGCTAAACACATGTGGACTTGCTCCTGCAGTAGATTAACCATGATGGAAGTCGTGGGGTTGATTTCATTGTTATAACGAGTAATAATTTAATACTACAATAACGAGTACTCTATTTCTGATACTGCTTGCCTCGCACTTACTACAATAGGATGTAAACAGGTTAAAACCAGGTAGATCCGTTACCCATAATGATTACCTGCAGACCATGGAGTTGAAGTCGCGGGGTTAACTGGTTGTTATAATAAGTAATAATTAAACTCTATAGTAACGAGTAACCGGTCTATTCCTGATACTGCTTCCCTTGGATGAGTGCCTCGCAATTACTCCAATGGTATATATATAAGCGGGGAAAACAGTAATAAAACGGTTTAAAACCAGATGGGCGCATTAAAAAGAAGTGATTTAATGTCATCAAAACTTTAGGTATAATTAATTGTATTTTTATTAAAAAAAAGTAAATATCATACAAACTTTGTGTATAATTAATTAATTTTCTTTATATCAAATAATTTCTCTTTTTAAAAAATATTTAGATTGACTATTGTATAATTAATATCTTTTCTCCGTCAAATTTCATTCATTAACTCGTCCCAATTTTAAAACGATACGATTATCAATTAATTCGTTATTCAATATAGTAAAAACGTTATCGAAATTACCTTGAAAACACTATCATACAAACAATATTCTTTACGAATTTCAAATTTATAATAAACCAGGCAACCAAAAAATTGAATGTAAACTCTCAGTGACGTCCCCCGTGACTAACTTGTAACTCACATATGCGTAACATATCGATCACTATTTCCCTTACAGTGTGACTGAATTGTGATTTGTAATGTTACATCCCTACGGCGTCACATAACAGTCACAGTACAGTCACATAACATACCAGTTACGATTCAAGTTGAACAATTCATCATCGTGTCCAACCTGTCCCCTAGTTGATGAAACTGTAGAGCACGTCTTTTTTGTGTGCCCACGTTTCGAAATGGAAAGAAAGGAAGTGGAAAGCCTTCTCCATCATAATTTGGTCCCGGAGAGCGTAGTCAGACTGATGATGTTATCCAAGGACAATTGGAATGCTGTTGTCAACTATGCAGCAATTGTTGTGAAAAAGCTCCGCATTCAGGAACGCGAGAGAAGAAACCTACCAGTGGTCTAGTTTTTGTGTGAGCTCGTAGCCAATCTTCCCCCACGAAGTAATGCCTGACGGCGGTTCCATAGGTGGGACGGAGAATCCAGGGTTCGGGGCTTTATTGGGTAATAACCTGCTGATTGAGGCCTCACAACCCCCAGTGGCATCTTGCGACAGC
>JABFPV010000131.1:0-11151 GCA_022817185.1 Oxyscelio sp. ZL-2020 | reverse complement strand
TTGAGATTTGAAACTTTGACCTTCAACGTCAAATACCAAGACCTCTTCCAATAGGCCACGAAGTCTTATTGCAATCTACTTATATTTTATCCTAGATATCTTGGTAGAAAAAACGTCTAAAAACTCTGAAAAATGCTGAAAAAGTCTGACAATCTCTGAAAATTTCTCTGAAAAACTCTGAAAATCTACTAAAACACTACCAAGATATCTAGGATAAAATATAAGTAGATTGCAATAAGACTTCGTGGCCTATTGGAAGAGGTCTTGGTATTTGACGTTGAAGGTCAAAGTTTCAAATCTCAATATGAGAAATTTTTTTTGTATTTTCGATTTTTAATCGAACTGAAAAATCTGAAAAATTCTTTCAAATACTCTGAAAAACTCTGAAAAAATCTGAAAATCTCTGAAAATTCCCAATTTGAACAGATTTTCTGAATTTTCTCAGACTTTTTCAGAGTGTTTCAGAGTATTTCAGACCAATTTTCAGACATTTTCAGAGAATTATTTCCATATTTTACATTTTACAAACTTCTCTGAAAAACTCTGAAATGTCTCAATTCTGACACTTTTTCAGAGTTTTTTTCTGATCTTTTCTGACATTTTCTGACTTTTTCAGAGGTTTTCTCAGACTTTTTCAGAGAAATATTTTCACCAGGGTATCTCTGTTGTTCGACACAACTCAAACAGTACGAGCATCAATGCTAAAACAGCATTGAATTCAATACTGATGACATATCTCTTGCATGAGGGTTTAAGGTTGTTTAAGGTTGCCAGTCTGGACGTATAATGCTGATTCAGCATTGTTTTCAACACAGCAACACTATTTGTATGCTTGTGTTGAGTTATCTAACTGAAGTAGTAGCTTTTTTCCCCGTGCATTACTGAGGTTTTTACTGTCATTGAAAAACTTGATGCGTGTAAGAGTGCTGGTCCGGATAAAATTCCTTCTATATTTCTCAAGAAATGTGTTTACATGGTCTCTAGTGTTTTACGGATTATTTAAATAAATCTTTGTCAGAAGGAAAATTTCCAGAAATATGGAAATCAGCCTATGTAACACCAATCTATAAAACAGGAAATAGAAATATCATTAATAACTACAGACTCATTTCAATTTTGAGCACGATTCCAAGACTGTTCGAGTCTTTAGTTACTGATAAACTTAAATATCTATTAATCAAGTTCATTATTAAGAATCGAACTTGAGACCTACAGCTTAGAACTCTAGCGTACTAACCATTGTACTAACATTTCATATAATAAAGAGTACATTTTCTAGCTAGATATTCGCGCTCTGGATAGTTTAATTTCCATAAGAAACTTCCATAAGGAACTTCCGTAAAGAACTTCCTTGTGGAAATTAAACTATCCAAAGCGCCAATATCTAGCTTCAAAATGTACTCTTTATTATATGATATGTCAGCTCAATGGTTAGTACGCTAGAGTTTTAAGCTGTACGTCTCCAGTTCGATTTTTAACAATTAACTTTTTTTAATTGTAATTTAAAAAAAATTGTTTGTGTCTCTTTTGGGAAACGTTAATAACGTTGTAATTTCTAAAAATCTGTGAGCATTTATTTAATTTTAAGTTGTACAATTTTCAAGTATTTATGTATTTATTCTAAAGAAGACATTATTGCGACAGATTTGATGGTAAACGTTGTACTTTTTCATACTTTATTTCTTTCCGTGTATTGAATCAACATTGATTCAATATTGCAGAAATATAATATGAATATTATATCAATATGCGAATGTCGCTTCAGTTGATATAGATTCCATGTCGACGGTTGAAACATTGAATCGATATTGATGTTATGTCGATACGTTATTGTTTTAATATTGATAGGTAACTATTGTACAAATTCCGATACAATGTATTTAACAAGGTTGATTTAATATTGATAGTTGATGTGTCAACATCGATACGATGTCGATTTCAATACTAATACAATATTGATATAGTATTTTAAAATAACAATCGCTTCCCTGCTAAAAAAGATCATATGAGAACTTATATGAGATTTCATATGAGATCTTATATGAGTTCTCACATGAGTTCTCATGTCAATTTCGCATATCAAATCTCATATGAGATCTCATATGATTTTATTTTTATCATAAAAAATTTAAAATATATAAAAATACACAAAAAATATACTCCATATATTATTTGACGATATTTTAAGCATATTTTGTTTAAGAAAAAAAACTAAATTTACTTTTTTTATCGAGACTCGAACTTAGAAGTTTCGACTTACAAGTCCAGTTATCTTCACCACTACGCCACCGTGCTAGTTGTAAAGTCATTCTTAAAACTTCTATTCACTGGGCTACCCGTGCAGATGTGAAATAGTTGTCCGGTGAATAGAAGTTTTAAGCATGACTTTACAACTAGCGCGGTAGTGTAGTGGAGAAGGTAACTGGACTTGTAACTCGAGACTTCTACACGCAAAAAATAGTTAAGGTTTAATCCGTTGGAAAAACACGTGATTATCTAATAGTTAATACTGTTGAATTAAAGTATGAAGAAATAAGAGTTTATTCTATGAAATATGTGACTATACTGTGACACACACATATCTTTCGATTGGACCACGGACCAATTCCATAAATTCCACCGTTTGAAACGGTGGGATTCCATAGAAACTAACTAGAATTGCTTTCATGGTTTAAAACCTTATTTTTTTTGCCTGCAAGTTCGAGTCTCGATAAGAAAAGTTAATTCAGTTTTTTTTCTTGAAAAAAATGTGCTTAAAATATTGTCAGATAATATCCCTGGTTAAAGCGACATAAAGATTCATAGTGATTCACAATAGAAAAAAGTGCGACAGAAAATTCATAATAGTAATATGAAATTTCTATTTCTACAAGAGACGTGCACGAAAATTGGCGACTATTTGACCTATGCAGAGGGCGAAGCGTATTTCTAGATGCCTGGTAAAATAATTAAAAATTCCAGCCCTAGGGCTGCAATTGTAAGCCTTAGGGCGGAAATTGTAAATTATTTTACCTGGCGTCAAGATTTCGTTACCCAGTAAAAAATAAGCAATAGAAAGCTATAAAAGGTAATTAAAAGTGATTAAAAGCAACTAAAAGTGATCAAAAACATGTAATTTTCTATTGTTTTTGATCACTCTTAATCGCTTTTCTTCACTTTCTATTGCTTATTTTTTACTGGGTACACATTCGCCCTCGTCTAGAATCGCCATTGCTCCGCCCTTGTTGCACAACATACTATTTCACCGTTAGGGTATCAAAATAAGGAATTATAGGATCTTTTAAAATGTACTTATTTTATAATGTTAAATGGTTACCATCATCGATATAAGGATAATATAATAAAAACACAATTACATTAATTATATTTATTAACACAAGATAATTATATGTACAACAGTATTAAAACATTGCGTAGAAATAATAATATTACATACACTGAGAAAAATATTTAAGTAAATTTTACTATAAACTTTGGCAATCGAAACGTAGAAAGTCGACTTTAAAAGTATATGTAATAGTTTATGGGAAAAAATTATACTTCAGTGAGAAAATTTCAGTTAAAAATAGTGTGAAGGTCACTGTTCAGAGTTCATTTTATAATAAAATGAACTCAACAAATTTTTCTCCGTGTATATGATTTACATTGTGTGATAAAATTGATTTCTCGTTGAAAAAGAAGAAACCCGAATACAGAATGCAAGTTTCTTCTTTCAAGTAGAAGAGTCCCGTTTTTCTGTTAAGAAAAGCAGATCCTTATCATTTAGGAAACTTAATATGGTCGATATACAATCATGTGGCAATGTAAAATAATTGTTAATAATTGAATCTAATACATTACTAGCTTCAGTTAACAAGTATGCTTTTTTCTCTGCCTGGGATACACGGTTTTCTATCATAGTTGTATAAATAGGAAATTTTGTTGTATAATATTTACGTTTTAGATGTTCTTTCACGATTTCATTTTTGAAATATGGCGTTATTGATTTTATACTTCTTGTTAAAATTTTGTAATACGTGATATTATGATTTCTACTTATGTATTCGTTCTTCATTTCATTGACTTCTTCCTCACAACATCTCTTAAAATATAATTCTTTTTCGTCTAAATATTCTTCTGTACTTTCATCTTTTAGTAAATTTAAAGTTTTTAATTTATGCAAATGACGAATCAGAAGTATTCTCATTTGAGGTGAATATGAACATATCAACTCAGTATCTACATCTGCTCCATTTAATAGAAAACAATTTACAACATCAGTTTTATTATGCATAGCGGCGTAATGCAGAGGCGTCTTTAAAGTAACGTCTAATGCATTAATATTTGCACCGTATCTTTGCAGTAATTCGATACAATCGGTATTGTGATGTATTGCAACCATATGCATAACTGAATGTTTTAAATAAGTTAGTGCATTTATATTTGCACCATGTTTTATTAATATTTCGTTACACTCTGGATCACAGTGTCCTGCAGCTTTATGCAAAACTGTTTCTCGATAAGTATCTAGTGCATTTACATGTGCACCATGTTGTATGAGATACTTCATAATAGATATATGACGAGCTAAATGTAACGGTGTAAGTTTCATAATATTTTCCGCGTTAACATTAGCATTATTCTTAATGAGACATTGTATAATGACAAACGCATTATAATTGAATCTCTCCGACTTAAGCGTTTCTAATAATAAGAGCAAGGGCGTGTTTCTTAATTTATTTAAGGCATTTACGTTCGCCTTATATTCGATCAACAGCTTTACAATCTTGACATTCATAATTTGACATGCCCAGTGTAAAGGCGTGTTTTCATAACTGTCTGTACAATGTACACTGGCTCCATTTTTTAATATTCCTTGCACCGTATTTATTTCCCTGGATTTGACTGCAGAGATTAGCGGAGTGTCTGATGTAAACTCTATTAGATCAGATTCTGCCGAAGTTGGTCCTTTCTCGCCGACAATTGGTTTCGAGATATCCATGATTTTAAATGTTCCTGAAAAAAATTTAATATATTGTGTAAATTATGTACTCTATATTGTATTATGTATTAGATTATATGTATATAATGTGTATATAATATACAATACTATACTTTTCCGTTTAATTATACACCAAGTTTGGAATTTTATGAACTTTATTATTAAATTAAACTAAATTAATTATTTAGCAGGTTGCTAAACGAATAACGGAAATTTATGTAAACAGACAAGTTAATTCGCGAGAAAAGACAAGATAAAATACAGTTCTCTTTAGTGAACTGTAAAAATGGTTTCACGAAATTACACTACATGTAATGTAATCTCGTTGCCATCGATATGTTGCGTTTTACACAATACACGGGGCCAAAAAATACCATTGAATCAAAATATTTGTTTTTAAAGCAACATTGACTATGCATTATTGATTCACAACCTTATTGGATTAAGAATGATACGAAGTAAGAGTCGAAATGTTACTTTAAGGAGCATTCATTCTAGATCTAAGAATGAGCAGATTGTTTCCGACATCGAAACTAATGTATTTAACAATATAAAAATTTTATTTTCCTTTTAATATATTTATAGAAACTTAGATTTTATTTCATTATGCATTAGCCAATTAAAACGCGGAGAAAATTTTATCCGAGCTAACCGAGATATCAAAAACGCAGTCATTGTCATGTCACAATCACTTCACTATCATTTCAGATAAGATTTTTGAGGTACCTTCAAAGACGCTAACGGTGTTAGCATAACATTATATCCCTAGTGGACATTTTTCTCTGACAAGTTTCTAACAAAGTGTGACAATTTTCTGACAAAGTCTGACAATTTTTGATAAATTAGTGCAAATTTCTGACAAATGTTTTATTTGTCAAAATTCTTTATTTCCCAATTTCTGACAAATCTAGGACACTGTTTTTGGGTATTTTTTAACGAGAAATTTTTTTTGACATTTTTCTGGGTTCCCTACCGTAATATCCCGACCATAAAACCCCGAGACATAATATCCCAGACAAAATATCCCGAGATAAAATATCGCGATTATTATTATTTATAAGCATCAATATGTAAAATGCAAAATAATGTGAAACAAATTAATAAAAATAAAAATTAGCATAAATATGATTACAAAATAATGTAGAACTATGCAAGAACTATATATATATTGCAAACATAATGCGCATGAACTGAATAGCAATAAATGAATAAATGGTGCGTAAGTACTCGCGAATACAAATTAATTTGGCAGTACACTGTAAACACGTTATGTAAGATTACACAACTTTTTACATTATATATCACGTAAAAATACTAATTACGTGTAATAATACATGTTTTGCGAAATATTACACAAGGATTGTTCGAAGAAAGTGCAATATACATGTTTGACGAAAACTCATTCGAAACACAATGTATTTTTTCGATAAAAAAGTAAATTTTCGTAAAAAGTGTAATTTTCATGTAATAGTTTATGGTCAGCTAAACAAGCACAGCGTTGGTTGTGCTTATTTGATAAGTAATTATTCAATTAAAACATTAATGACATTTATTGCAACAAATGCGATGAAATTCGTGGAAGATTGTTAAGTTGTTAACAATAAACAAATAAGACAATACTCAGTGTGACTAATCAACTCTTTATTTACAAATCTTAACCTAGAAATGTTTTAAACGTATTTTTATAATTTAAAACTGATTGTTGATTTATTTATGACAAAAGATATTTGTAACAGTATTCTCACTTTAAATATGTTTGCATGTTGTCACGTTGATATATTGTTCTTAATTTCAGAACTTATTTTTTTACTTTTAATGTCACTATTATTTAATTGAATGTTTATTATTAGTTTAATCATTCACACTGCATTAACAGTTTACCATAATAGGTTATGTTTTGATATTTTGATAGATGTTTGGCATAAGTGTAAAATTACACATTCTTCGAAAAAGTTGGATAAATTTCATGTTCGCAACGAATGTAAAGTTACACTTTTTGTGTAAAATTCCGCAAAATTTTGTGGCATCTGAATTACGTGATATATCACGTAATTTTACTAAACTGAGTTTACAGTGTATGACAAAAATGAGCATAGGACAGAAACGCATTGCTGCTTCAACACTAACTTGAATAAATATAATAAATTATAATAAGTAAAATACGTTGAATATAATATACACAAGAACTGAATACCACTATATACCGATATATATATAAGAAATATTTTTTAAATTATATATATATCGAGTACTCAATTCGAATACAAATACATACAGTAAGATAAGAAAGTCATTAAGATATGAATGTAAGAGACTTTATAATTATATCGTATTGTAACAGATTTGTTTTTATTTATTAATAATATATTATTTAATATATACTATATTGTATATTATATAATATATATTGTAATAGATAATATATTAATTAATTAGTTATTTATTACATATTTGTATTTTACATTTTTACAACAAATTGTCAAACATTCGAACAACTTTTTGTCAGTTTTTTCAACGAAATATTTCTGCAAGGGCTAGCTTGACGTGAAGCTAGCACCCTCACCCTACATAGATTCGAGTAAACTTAATATAAATTATACTATAACTATGAGCTAATAATGAGCTACCCTAACGGAACGCTATCATCGATTTGATATCAATTCGATATCGCCGATAACCTCGATTCGATATTGATTAATACAAACATTACTAAATAGTGTTATTATTAATAGATTAATTAAATTCATATCGAATAAATATTGTATCGATATTATGTCCATATTGATTCAATATTGATTTCTATCGATATTATATTTATATTGTATCCATATTGATGTGATGTCGATGCCATCGATATGGAATCGACATCAACTGAATAGACAAATGGCTATCGTTTCGACATCGAATCAATATAATATCGATATCAAATCAATATCAAATTGATGATAGCGTTCCGTTAGGGTAGCTCATTATTAGCTCATAGTTATAGTATAATTTATATTAAGTTTACTCGAATCTATATAGGGTGAGGGTGCTAGCTTCACGTCAAGCTAACCCTTCTAGAAATATTTCGTTGAAAAAACTGACAAAAAGTTGTTCGAATGTTTGACAAACTGTTGTAAAACAATGAAAATCATTTAGAAATCTGTGCTAAACGTTGCCAAACGTTGAAAAGTTCCAATTTCATTAGCGTATTCACAATCTTTCACAGTTTTTCTGTTGAAAACAGCATGTCTAAATAAACAGTGAAAAACTGTTATATATATATATTGAAAATCTGCGACAAATTGCACAAATTTCATCGTTTTTCACTTTTGTTCACAATCTTTTTTCTGCCAAAAATTTGTCCAAATGAAAAGTGAAAAAAATGTGAAAAACTGTGAAAAAAGTGAAAAACCGTGAAATTTGAGAAATTTGTCGCAGATTTTCAACATATTTCACAGTTTTTCACTGTTTATTTTGACAAATTTGAGGAAAAAGGAAAACTGTGGAAAACGGTGAAAACGCTAATAAAATTAGAACTTCTCAACGTTTGGCAACATTTTTCACAGGTTTCTAAACGATTTTGATTGTTTTACAACAGATTGTCAAACTTTTGAACAAGTTTTTCACAGTTTTTTAAACGAAGCATTTCTACAAGGGAGCACCCGCACGATAAAGTTCTATTTTCTGGTGAAAATAAATGAGCTCACAATTTTTAAATGCAGGTCAAAATTAGCTCATAATTATCTCATAATTTTAAACCGAACAATTCTTGATTTTGTGACGTATGCATTTTATCCCAATTTCATATTTTCCCCACTGGTAAATTACCCCAATTTAACTTGTTTCGTTAATTTTTTTTTAATTCAACAAAATTTAATTTTTGTCTTCATTTTTTCGGGGCTCCTCCCTCACGGTCGAAAATATAAACCGAAATATAAATTTAATATAAATTACATATTTATTTTATAAAAATAAATATAAAACTTTTGAATATAAAATAAAATTATATATAAATTTTATATACAAATTTATATTCTACATATATTTAGAAATTGTATGTTTCAAAAGTATAAACATTTTATACAAGTTTATACAAATTTCTAAATATAAAATAATGTTTTATAAAAATTTTATAATAAAGTTTATATCCTATTTATATCCGGAAATTGTATATTTCAGAAATATATAAATTTTATAAAAATTTATGTAAATTTATGTAAATTTTTAAATATAAGCTAAAACTTCATAAGAATTTATTTGAATTATTTGAATTTTTAAAGAATTTAGTAGAATGTACATACATATCGTTACAATGATAACACTAAATTTTTCAGCTTTAAATCATGTTTTAATTTCGTCAAGCATTCGTTATAATGATCGCACTGACTCTTTATTTGAAAAGAATTTCATCATTCGATTAATAACATTTCATTGTTTTCTTCGTTAAAATGATCACGTTCTTACAATTGTGAATAATTTCATATCTTCGCATTTCACGCTTACGCCATCTGTTGTGTTAACACTCAACATTACCGACCAATTAGATATATTATCCATACAGATTCTCTCTACATTTCGTATGTCAATGTCGATAATAGATTATATTTAAGTGCTTTAGAAGCCCTGTCGGCGAGGGGATCCGTATGTTGCGCCGAATGAACATAGCGCTTAACCGACGTTGCGCCGAAAGTACGTTGCTCCTAACGAGCATTGCTCGGAATGAACACTGCGCCGAATGAACATTGATTATAAAAGTCATTGCGCCTAACGAACATTATTCCTAAAATACATTGCGCCTAACGAGCATTATTCCTAATGTACTTTGCGCCGAATGGACATTAATCCCAAAAAAATCTATTCGTAAAACTCAAGGTGCGTTTTCAAATGCTTTTTCTCTAAAGGTACTTTCACAATGATTGAGATGCTAGATCGTTCCGTATAAATTTTTTTCCAAAGGAATTGCCTTGAACTTTGGACGCGGGTTGATTAAATAAAAATAGTCGAATTGTCCCACGATCTAGCATCTCAATAAAAAGGCGAAATAAAGGCGTTCATGAGTTAACTGTAGTTTAAAGCTTGGCGTCCTTGTCTGGAGAGTACGAATAAACAGTGCCATAACATTCCCATAACATTCCCATAACATTCTCACAACATTCTTGCAACATTCTTGCAACATTCCCGTAACATTCCCATAACATTTTCATACAATCTTTTCATTAATCATTTTTCATTAATTTTTAATGAAATTTTATGGAATTTGAATTATGTTACTAACTAAGAAATAACGTAATCGTCAATAATATTTTGTAACATTTAATTTTAAATGTAAATATGAAACTTTAAACGTTGGCAATGAAGAACTTTTACTTTCTTTAATTCCAAGTACATATTTTATAATCAAAAGCGTTCTAAATAGTGTAATTTAAAATTATTAAATTAAAAGCATTATACTTCATTTGAATTTGTAACTATTTTAATGATATTCAAGTCGTTTTGTTTTCTTATCTTATTTGAGTTACGGAAATAAAATTTCTTTAATACTACAAAACAGCATTAGACAAAATGCAAATGGAAAACTTATTCATTTAAAGAGACCATGAAGAACAGCTTTTTAATCTTTCTTTTAAGATTAAAGTTGTATAACATTCAGTAAACTTATATTAAGATTTACGAAATAATTGTACTGTGTCATAAAACTTTAAAGATTTTGTAGGTATCTTTGAATCTTAGCAGGTAAACAGTAAGAAAAGCTTAAATTAGATATGTCGGCTTATGACTTTATTTGTGACGTATATCCTTTTCATTCACACAAATACAAGTGTGTATATATATAGACAAAAAGTGACACATGAAGGATAAAAATAAAAAAAACTTCTTAACATTAACAAAAGTAATATAAAATTATTTTTCCATTTTCTTCATTTCGCATTTTATGTATTAAATATCGATCACGTCGTATTTGCAATGATCCAATTTTAAATTCTGCAAATTTTTGCACAACTGAATTGTAGTCAGATTTAGTTTCTGTACAAGTTTAGTAGATGGAAGTTCGTAGACTTAGGTTGCTTTCGACAGCTCTCTGAGCATGCACGCGTGCATGCACAGAGTGAATAGAGTCCATAAAAGTAACGTAACTTCGATGAGTTACGTTCAATTTATAGACTCTGTGCATGCACGCGTGCATG
>JABFPV010000130.1:0-11184 GCA_022817185.1 Oxyscelio sp. ZL-2020 | reverse complement strand
TACAAAACAGTTTTATTCTAAGTTTAAAAAGTGTCACATTAATGAATAAATCCGCGCAGATACTCAGAATTAAAATCTATTTATTAATTTAATTGTTATTTCAAAAAACATGAATCTAGTAATAAACGCTTGACAAATCACCTTAATTCACCTTTAGAGATTCAATAATACGACCCCTGACATCAGAATTTCGTACTGTGCTACAGTCAGTGTTACAAGGTGGGCGTGCCAGCGGGAATTTCCCACGTCCCCTTTCACTACTCTGTGGGATAATTCCCGCGTGGCGTTCGACTCGATACCAGCGCACCGATGCTTTCCCCACGAACTACTTACCTGCGGAGCGCACGTCGTCGGTATAGGCGATTTCCTCTTTTGACGCACGTTTTGCATGAGCAGACTAAAATTCATGTTTTGCGGAAAAATATATTTTAGCGCGCGCGTGCACCGTGCGTCCGTACATCCGTACTCCGTGTGTACATGCAAAATGATGTTAGACAGTTAATGTTTAACAGTTAACTGAAAGAATAAATAATGATTAATTCCATGAATATGATAATTATTTCACTTGAATTATTATACTTTTAATAACAATTCTAATATATATAAATTAATATACCACATTTAATGGTATTAATTAATAACTTATCATTAAATTTTCACTGTTACATCCTTAATTGTAACTTCAATTTTCTACTTAACTATACTTACTTACTTACTTACTTACTTACTTACTTACTTACTTTTAAATTAATACATTGATTTTAAAATAGTAGGCACACATATTTATACAAATTACGTAGCTGACGCAAAATTTCACGTCTCACGGAAAAGCAGCTTTATTTCAGAATAATTGTTTTTAATTTTGTAACAAGAGCAATTGAAATAATGTTGCTTTTTTTACAATATTTTTAAGACCTTATAATATGTATATAATTAATATAACATTAAGTACTCATAGAAGTTGCAAATAAATTTTATTCTTAAATATGTTAAAATTAGTATTATTTTAATTATATTCGTTATTATACGAATACGAATTTTGTTTAATATATATTATAATATTGCAGTAATAATATAACAAACAAAAGTTAAGCACTTATCATATAATATATGCAGACATTATGTATATTTAAATAATACTGAAATATAAATTTACAAATGTCTATAAATAATAAATATAGGTATATTTAAGTTTTATTTATAATTTATTTAATAACAATAAAATAAAATTATTATTCTACCAAAATATTTATGTGATTTATTTGTTTATATATTTATATTGGTTTTATAGTACTTTTATATTTCTTTCAGTATTTGTAATATAAATGTATTTTCTACTTAGAAATAATATTTATTACTTCACTTCAAACAAAAATCTTTATGTAATTATAACTTTACACCGAATGAACGAATAATATACCTTTGCTTAATATACAACTTAAACTTTATTTCTGTTTTCAATATGTAGACATTTCTACCTTTTGCGAATATTCATTAAATGAAAAATTAAATTAAATTCTATCTTTCATAAACGTATGTAACATAGATGCAAAACCTTAAATCTGCGTTTCTCAAATCAAATTATTCTATTGGAGATAAATAATAATTAAAGATATTAATTTAATAATAATTAATTATACGTATTAAAATTTAATTATTTCTACTTTAAATATATAATTATGGATTTCAATGTCATTTAAATTACCCGCGTAATTAGTTAAATTGTTTGAATTAAACGCAGCAGCCATTACTCCAAATAAAAACATTTGCGTTAATGACGTTGTGTGATAGTTTTTCGCAAAATTTATAGTTCTACTTTATTACAAAGAAGTAAATACACAGCAAAGTGTAAAAGGTAAGTGTGAAACATATTTCTTTTAATTTATTTAACTTATTTTACTTAATTACATTATAATTTCAGTTTTTCACGTACTTTGATAGTAACAAACAGAGCGAAAATGTAACCGTTTTGCTCATTGTTGTTTTGCAGAATTTTAACTGCTGATTCTAATGTGAATGAATTTAATTTTTTTGTTTTTTCAATGTTATAATGTATTCTTTAAAGTAATTTTAACATACACTTGTTACATTTAGGGTACTTAAAAATGATTATAATGTGATTCGCTCTGTTACGCGTGATTAGTACTTTTAGTGTGATTTGAACGTTTGGTTTTAATATTTATTTAATTTAATATTTATGTAATGTAATGTAATGTTAATATTAATTTAATAGAGTGAAGCCGGATAAAAATGAACAAATTTTTCAAACTTTCATATTTATAGAAATAAATTATCATTAATTTGTAGACTTTTTGTTTATACTTTATAATAATTATAAGTATATGATTATTATAAAGAGTTTTGGGAATTAAAAATAAATATGTCTATCGTTTTCATCAATAATTATGTATAAGTCATATTTATCAATTATCTGTGGTTCATTTTTACAGTCTCTGAGGGGAAAATATGAACAGCTGTAGAGCAATAATGAACAATTAAAAAATTATAACATTCAAGTTTTAAATGGAATAAAGAAATAAATCAGTAAATTAATTAATAATGTAAACATTTTAATTATAAATATTGTCAATTATATTATTATATTATTACTTAATAGTTGTTACCACATTACTTTATTACAAATATCACAATTACAAATTATCCCTAATAGCGCATAATATTACTGTAATATTTAAAAATATTTGTTGCTAATAGAGTACTGATTCTGCAGAATTTTTTATTAATTAAAAAAGAATTAAAGATGTATCAGACATATGTTTCTGCTATTAAAGCTTCATCAGTGGCACTTTTTTTATACAAATTGAAAATAAATTACAAATAAAATAGTCATTTAAACTCTTGATTCTACAACACACTGTAACTGAATATCAATATTCACCTCTTCTAGGTGTATTTATATACAAACATCGTTTTTAAAATATTTGTCATTGGTTAATGTGACTGAATGTAGATAAATCAATAACCAATAGAAATTAAAATATGAAAAAGTCAAAGATGTGTTGTTACATTTTATATCATTTTAATTTATAAATTATACAATAAACAAAAATTAAAAGTAAGGAATTCTGCCTTCAATTTTGATATTGCAAAGTATTATAACATAAAATATTAATAAAATTAAGAGAATATAAAGGTTTTTTTTACAATTGAGCAGATAAATATTGAAATGAAAAATATTATTTAAAGTTAAAAAATTAAAACTAAATTAATAAAATATATGTTACATATGTACCAGATACATGTTCCTGTTGTTAAAACTTCTACAGTGGCACTTTTTTATAAAAATTTAAAAATTAATTAAAAATAAAATAGTCATGTAAACACTTGATTGTACAACACACTATAACTAACTATCAAGATTCACCTCTTCTAGGTGTATTTATATACAAAAATTGTTTTCAAAATAATATTTATCATTGGTTAATGCGATTGAACCTACATAAATCAATGACCTATGCAAATAAAAATATCAAAAAGTAAAAGATGTATATTGTTATATTTTATATCATTTTACTTTATAAGTTAACAAATTAACAAAAAATTGAAATTAAGAAATTCTGCCTTAAGTTTGGATATTGCAAAGTATTATAACATGATAAATTAATAAAATTAAGAGACTATAACGATTTTTTCTTGACAAGTGAGCAGATAGATATTGAATTGGAAATATTATTTATTTTAAATTTATTTAAATTAATAAAATATATTACAGATATACCAGACATATGTGTCTTCTATTAAAACTTTGTCAGTGGCCCTTTTTTATAAAATCTGAAAACTATTAAAAAATAAAATATTAATTTAAATTCTTGATTGTACAACACACTGTAACTAACTATCAAGATTCACCTATTCTAGGTGTACATGTATACAAACATTGTTTTTAAAATGATATTTATCATTCGTTCTTGTGAATAAATGTACACTCAGAAAAATATTCTTTGAAAAATTACTAACACTGTTAGCAATCAGAACACATATGATAACATCTAAACAAATTTATTAGCAGCGATTGTAATTTGTCCCATCTGACTAGTACTTTTTGCCAACATGTTAGAATATTTAAATAGCACAGTAGGCAAAAGTAAAATCACTACTAGTGAATTTCTTTAAATTTTCTGATTTTTTCTGATTCCTAACATTGATAGTAACTTTTGAAAGAATATTTTTCTCAGTGTAGATAATTTTTCATTTCTGGAATACCCAAACTAAAGGCAGAATTTCTTAATTTTTATTTTTGTTAAATTCTTAACTTATAAATGAAAATAATATAAAATATAACAATATATATCTTTGACTTGTTGATATTTTAATTTCCATAGGTTCTTGATTTGTCTACATTCAGTCATATCAACCAATGGCAAATATTATTTTAAAAACAATTTTTGTATATAAATACACCTAGAAGAGGTGAATCTTGATAGTCAGTTACAGTGTGTTGTACAATTACGAGTTTAAATTACTGACTTGAAAAGTCTGAATCTTTGTTAAAATTGAGACTGTCAGATTATTTCAGACTTTTTTAGATTTATCTTCCAAATATTTTCACAGTTTTCCAGACTTTTTCAAATTCAAAGTTTGAAAAAGTCTGAAATACTCTGACAGTCTCAATTGTAACAAACATTCAGACTCTTTAAGACTTTTTGAACAGTGTTTCAGACTTTTTCATATTTTTACAGATTTTTTCAGATCAATTTCCGGAATTTTTCAGAGATATTTTTACAAGGGATATCTTCAAAAGAAGAGTTAGTACTTTATTCCACAGGTTGAGCTGTAACATCTTTGCTCCGTTGTAGGAATAATGGTTTTTGCCTTAATATTGACTAGATTAATAGATTAATGGTGACGAAATAGCCAATTGGAATATAAATATAACTTCACTTTTTGAGTGATAATAGACTGCTTCGGTGCTCATTTTTACTCCCGACACTGTTCATTTTTCGCGCTCGTAATGTTATTTTTTGTCCTACAAGTTTCAAACAAAATTATGTACAAACAAAGAAATTATTTAAAATAATATTAAGTTATTCTACAAATGTATAACTTTAACTGTACTTTTAGTATTTATATGATTTCAAAATGTAAGAAATTAACATAAAATTATTGCTGTTCAATAATACAGCGACCTTGGGGAACAGAATGAATGAATGTATATTCCATGAGACTTACTTTTTTATATTTATTAGTTATATAAAAGATGGCGCTCTCTTTGAATTGATTAAAAAATTTTAATGTATGTCATTTATTAGTCTTTAATTGGTCTAAAATTATGGCACTTGTATTATATGTTATACTTTTAAAAGACGCATCTCCAATACCGGTATTTATTAATAAGGATAGTTTTGATACTGTAATATTCTTAGGAGTTGATTTGAAAATTTTAGTAAATGCCATTTAATAGTTTTTAATTAGTCTCAATTATAGTTTAATCGAAATTTCCGTTTCGTGCATGATTATGTGGTAGGGGTAGTAAATGCGCTAGCACCCCGTAAAATAATTATAATTTTGCAAAAACATGTTAGTGCATTATTAGGACAATTACATTACATGAGGCAAAATCAGATATTATCATTGAACTTAGTTTGATCATAATTATAAATTATATTTATTATTTTTGTTCAAATCACAGAAATAAAATATACTAATTACACGAATAATAGTTCTTTGAGATGTTCAAATAACTATTATCTAACCATTATTAAGCATAATAGATTTTTTACAATATTATATTTTTTTATTTTCAGAAATTTACTTTATGCGTACGTTTGTATGCAGGTCGGTATTTTGTTCTTCTAAAAAGTATCATTATTTTTATCTAATATAAACATTATTAAACATAATAGATTTCGTAAAAGATACTTTTTCTTTTCAGCAATTTACGTTAGGCGTACATTTGTATGTAGGTCAGTATTTTGTTGATATACATATTATTATTATTATTATTATCTAATATAAATTATATGATATAAATATTAATTATTATAACAGATTTTGTATAACATTTGTTATTTTCAGCTATTAACGTTAGGCGTACTTTTGTAATTAGATCGGTATTTTATGGTTCCAATTTGTAAGTGGTATGGTTAGATTTTGTTTTTCTTAGAATATTTATATTCAATATGGCGTGCAAGAGGCAAATAAAATCTTTTCAGAACCATTGGTTCGACAAATTTCCGTCTTTTCAGGCTTGGTTAGCTGAAGTTCCGGATGATCCATCTAAATTTTATTGTAAAATTTGTAATTGTTCTTGCTCTGGCGGATTGTCTGAAATTCAGAAACATGCAAAGGGAAAAGGTCATTGCAAAAAAATGTCTCACTTTTCTACATTTCCATCTGTAGCAGAGACTTCTTCAGACGATACCCAAAATTTTGTTTCTAGTGATAATTCAGAATCTCAAAGGAAAAAACCTAAAGTTTTCCATGACTCTTGGTTAGGCGAAGAATTATTTAAAGACTGGTTACAGCGAGTATCGTCTGATTCGTCCAAATTTTATTGTTCCGTTTGTTCTCGCACTTATAGCGGTGGACGTTCAGAAATTGAAAAACATGCTAAGACAAATTTCCACATTAAAAACTTGGCTTTGGAAAGATCTTTACCATCCGTCGCTGCTACATCTGCTATATCTGATAATTTGTCGGTAGTTGAACCTGTAGAGGGTGTCGATAACACTATTGTAGTGGAAACCGGTCCTTCTTCAATGGAAACAGATTCGACTCAAGCTAATGTCAATGAAGCTTCGACTTATTCATCATCCTGCGAGGATCCTGAATTAATGGAGCGGATAAAAGTTGCAGAAATAAAGTTTTGCGCTTTCTTTGCTGAACGAAATCTTGGCATATCGCTTGCTGAAGAACTGCTTCCTCTTATGCAGGAAATTGGTAAAGATCCACAGATTCTTCAGAAAATGACTCTCAGTCGAACAAAAATGACGAACGTCATCAATGAAGTGTTGTGCGTTCGAGAAACGTCACGCCTGGTCGAAACTCTTAGGAATGACAAATTTTCTGTCTACGTTGATGAAACAACAGACATAGGGAATGATAAGTGGTTAGCTGTGATGGTTCGCTATATTGAACCAAATTCTTTAGCTATTCGTGCTCAGTTACTGCAGTTAATTGAGCTGGACGCCCGAGATTGTTCTGCTGCGAAATTATTTAGAGCATTCGACAATGAACTTGTACGGAAACAAATTCCCTTGGCAAATATTGTTGGCTTTTCCAGTAACAATGCAAATGTTATGGTTGGTAGACATTCTTCTTTTAAGAAGAACCTACTAGACAAAAACCAAAATGTTTTAACTATCGGTTGCGTTTGTCACTTGGCAGCTTTAGCTGCTAATGCTGCCTGTAAAGTACTACCATCTGAGTGCGAACATCTACTCAAAGATATGATTACATACATCAACAGTAGTCCCAAGCGATCGGCCATTTTTGAAGATTTTCAGGAATGTTTCGATGATGATAGTCGCAAGTTATTGCGATTGAGTGGTACTCGATGGCTCGAACGTCACAGCTGTGTAGCCAGAATATTATCACTATGGAATGCGTTAACCAACTTCTTCTTGGAACAGAGCTTTTCAGAAAAGACCAACCTCTCAAATAAGATTTATTCTTACTTAACTGATGGTTCGTTGAAAGCTTATTTCCTCTTCCAGGAGTACGTCTTGAATGCAATGAATGAATTCAATGCAAAATTTCAATCTCGTGAAACTTTGATTCATAAATTGCAACCTTCTTGTCTAGGTTTGTTGAAGTTCTTCGCATCAAATTTCTTGCAAACTGGGTTGCTAGAAAATGCAAATTCTCTTCCTCAGGTTAATTTTAACGATACTTCGAATCATGTCCAATTAAAAGATATCTTTTTAGGACCCAAATGTATGGAGTACCTTGAAACAACGGATGAAAAGATAATGTCGAAGGAAGCAATTCTCTCTGTCCGTAAAACTTGTCTTCATTTTTATATCCAGATTTGCCGTGAGATCGTGGGACGCCTTCCACATAGCGATTCATTTTTAATTAGCTTAACTGTTTTAAGATCAGATGTTGCTTTGTTCCATTCCAAAAGGGATGCAACTTATGCACATCTTATTACTATTTCTAGAAGGTATGGTGGATTTGACGAAGACAAACTATGAACAGAATGGAATTCATTGTATTTCGATGTTTCCCGCAAACAACGTGATACATGGTCCAACTTATCTTTCGATGAAATGTAGATTGACATTTGCTTACAACGGACAGAGGAGGGATCTTTTCTTTTTCCAGCATTAAGATCTTTACTGTCTGTTGTACGATGTATTCCACATTCCAATGCCGAAGCCGAAAGGGCTTTCTCCATGCTACCTGATATTCGCACGAAGAAACGTAACAAATTAGGACCGACGTTACTTAATTCTATTTGTGTTTTTCGATCTGCCCTGAAATCACGGAACGAAACAGCGCTCAATATGGTTGTAGATGATTTTCATTTAAGTCTTATGTCTGCAGAGAACTTATATTCAAAGTCCAGTGTAACTGGTAAGGTTAATAACTTAACTTTATATTCTGTTAGTTCTTGTACAAAGTAATTTAATTTATTTTTACTTAATTTTATTTATGTTTGCATCGCAGTTGTAAATATTAACTCAATTATATGAAAGATGTTTAATAATTAAATTATTAAAGCTGTTCTGTTATTTTATTTTGTAAAAGTAGTTTGTATTTATTTTTAAGCATTTTATTTGTTTATAATTGTATTAAAACCAAGCTTATTCACTGAGATTTTGAAACTGGAACGAGTCTTTAGATTCTTGTTTTATTTAGGTTTGTTTTATTTAGTTTCGATGTTTTCGGATGATATATAAATTGTTAATGTGAATTGTAGGTTGTAACATTTATGTTGTCCATTAGTTAAACATATTCTTCCTTAATTTAAAAATTGTTTTTTATGTGCTGGGTAAATTAGTCGGGATTTGATCATTTTCCCTGTTGTTAGCCACCTTAACCTTAACGGGGGAGCCTCATGTAAGTGACTTCTTTCTACGACGACTTTCTACAACAAAATAAGAGCATTTATTTAGTCTTAATTAAATTATATTAATTATAAAGTATATTAATTATACTTGACAACAAAAATTTAAAAAAACAAAAAAAATAAAAAAAAGCAATTAAAAAAAATTAAAACATTAAAAAAGCAAAAATTGTTAATAAAATCTGATGTGACTGAAGAATGAAACGTTTTTAAAACGAAAAACTGAGGAAACTAAATGCGTATATTAGGCCAAAACAAACTACAGAGGAATTAGATAGAGTAGAATGACGAATAATCATTACTGTAGACATTATAACACGGTATATTAGCAATAAATATGTTATATAAGTTTCATTTCCCTTGTTTTTGATTTTTAAAACGTTTCATTTTTCAGTCACATTAAAATCTGTATGAAAAAAATACAAAATGGCGGCACACAGCTGCTGGAACTCGGTTCCTTGAATTTGCACCGGGGAACGCCCAGATTCTTATTATTTACTTAAATAAATGAAACATTTCTTTTGTTTATAATTAGTCCTTACGCTTTTTTCCGAAATTTTTTTCTAAATAAATTTTTGGAAGCAATATTTATAATAATAATTTTAATGCATATTTAGGTTGCCTCAAAGGTCAGTAAGTTAAATAATATCCGTACAACATTTCAAGTGGATTGGTTCATTAGTTTTTGAGTTATATTCTTCGGCACAAAAAATTTGTTTGTTTAAAAACTATGGTTATACAGGCCGAATTATATCTTACCACCAACGAAAGTGCCACCTGCTATTGAAAAAGCAAACCGGCAAACATTTTTGGCAAACAAATTGAAGATAAAGGCCGTAAAAAGCCTTTGAAGTGCATCATTTTGGTGATTTCTTAAGGACCTTTAGGAATTTCTTTTGGGTTTCAAACTTTGAGGATACATTCTTCAGATAGTAAATGTATTTTGTATTCCCTTAAGGTTTTTTTGTACTCTATCTTAGGGAGAGATATTCAGCATTACCTCGATTGCTGCCATTGAAATTGTATGGAGAGTACTTGTTATGCTTATACAAACCATTCTGTGTATTTAAAAACAATTCATTTCTTTCATTATTTGGTTTACTTTAGCTATTCTCTTCAGTTACTTCACTTCAGACTAGGTTTCTTCAGCTTTAGCACGTTTTTCATTGCAACCTTCATCAAATTTCCTTTCCTTATCCCTTATTCCTCGTGTATGTCGTTGGTTTCGTTTTTTCTTTGTAACTTCAACAACCGTAATTTATTTTAAATTCATAATTTTTAATGATTACATTATAAAATAATATTTAAAAATGAAATTGTTGATTTTTGCATTTTTATCTATTTTATTTCTTTTTAATTTATATTCATACCTAATTGTAAAATCGTAATTTTTTATGCTACTATTTGCTTCTTTACTTTACAAACGAATTATAAAATAATTAGTATATTGTAAACTTGACAATTTTTATCATGTATATATAAGTTCCTTTCATTTCAGTAATAATTTTCTAATGTGTATTGTAATTTTTATTGTTAGCAACGACATACACATCCATACCCATCCTGATGGAAGTTTACTCAGCATTGATATATGCAATTATTATGGTTATTAATATAATTAATAATTATATTAAGTAACTAATAATTGATTATGAAATATCTGAGTTATGCCACCACCTTCACGTGGTTTCCATCGAGCAGTAATATGCATGCTTAGATATAAAACATTTAGTTAGTATAATTCACGCATTAAAACATGTTTAGTATTTAAGTAGTAGTACAAATGATATAATATATATATATTTGGCAAACGTTCTTTTCGAAAAAGTTTTTTCTTTCTTTCTCTCCTAATGTTCCAATAAATATTACCGAACTATTCAGTAACTGAAGGATAAAAGAATAAAATGGTAATAAAGTATCTAATAGTTCGGTAATTTTTGACCATTTTATTCTTTTATCCTTCAGTTACCGAATAGTCCGGTAATATTTATTGGAACATTTTTCTGTATGTATTGTTATGTATATATAGGGTGTCCCAAAAGTCCCGAAACGGTCAAATATCTCACGATCTGCTCGTCCCATCCCCAGTGGGTGGGGCGAGGGGCAACTTTGAAATTTGTTATGGAAACCTCAATTTTTTATTACAGAATCGC
>JABFPV010000129.1:0-11202 GCA_022817185.1 Oxyscelio sp. ZL-2020 | reverse complement strand
CTAACCTGACCCTATAATTTGCCCCTAGCTCTCGAAGAACGCCTCGACCGAAAGTCCATCGAGTATCAAGTACAAACACGTCGCGCCCTCTAGATATAACCAGTAAATGTAAACTGAGGAAATCGAATACAACCTCGGTTGAAACTATTGTAAAGGTTGCGTCCGACACAATTTCCCCAAACTTCCTACACTTCGCGCACCCCCACTTAAAGCACCCACCAATTGTAACCAAATTCGGTACCTCGACGCGCGACCAAGCATCGTTTTCTCTTGCTTCCTGACCGCCGTCGCAACTAGACGTATCATTTTAAGTCCGATCCATAACTCTGTCTTATAACTTAACACGTGTTCTATAAAATAAATGTTATCTCAAAGTTATTCTTGCACGTGTCTATATATTTCATTCCTTAAACATTTGAGTATATTATTTCGGTATCGTTGTAATTGCTAGTAGCCGCTCGCTAGCAATTTAATTTCCCTGGCCCGAGGATCAGATCGACATTCAATCAACCTCACCATCGAAGAATCCAGAAACTCGAGGATCCGAACGTCGATAAATTAACCTCACCACAGGGGAATCCAACAACTGGTGACAGCTTAGGGGATAAATTCTACATCGGAATTTTAACCTCTACGCCCAAAAAGGCGCTGAAATAGGACGCCGCAGCGAAAGGAACCGGTCACAGTGCATTCCTGGAACAATTCGAGTCAACTAAACCAACCCAGTCTACCCGGACGCAATCTGCAAAACCACTCTCGATCACCTCCAGTTGCGTTGCGAAATGAAATTGTAAGTCGGGCAAGAGCTCTGTAAAATTATTATAAAGCTATTCTTAACGAGACCATTTGGAACCTGCAATACCTAGTAACGATAAGGATAAGAATTAAAGCCAATAAACTTATAAACAGATAATAAGTGATCATTATAATATACTTTAATAATTGCATAACAAAATGTCTGAGCCACAAGCAAATGCCCAAATGGAAGTCGTGGAGAATAACAGCTTAGGTATATCCCTCAAATGTGCCATTGACACTATACCCCAATTTTCTGGGAACAATATTAGAGTACGCGATTTCATAGCTCGGTGCAAGCTATCTAGAAAACTTATCGGTAGCGTCCCCGAAAGCACATTCATAAATCTCATTAAAACAAAATTATTCGGCGAAGCCTTGCAGTCGTTTTTCGAACGCGACTTTACGTCGGAAAACGCATTCTATGTAGCGCTCATGCAGGTTTTCGGTGAATATAGGAGCCCCGACACACTGTTAGCCGACCTATCGGGCATTCGACAGCGCGACAACGAAAAGGTTAACGCGTACGCGCAACGCGTGTTAGAAACCTTCAACGACTTGAAGGAATGTTTATCCGCGGGTCGGGCACGGGAAGTAGCAGACTTCCTACACAATTACCACGAAAAATCCGTCATAAAAAACTTCGTACAAGGGTTAAAACGTACAATCGAAGCGCGAATGTCAGTAAGAATCTTCGACTCACTTATACAAGCAATAGAAGGGGCCAGAATAGTAGAGAACGAGCTATATGAACTAGACCGCAAACATAGAGTCCCATCATCATATTGCTCGCGTTGCAACCAAAGTGGTCATGACACCAATGACTGCCGAAATCCTCGCACAAATACAGCGACCCCCCGATTTGCACCTTGCGAGATCTGTGGGAAAACCAACCACTCCACCGATAGATGTTTCCTTAATAATCAGAGGGCCCCTAATAGTCAAGTACATCCAAATAATGGATATCCCCCAAATACCTCCAATCGCGAAAACACCATATTCTGCCGATATTGTAAAGAGCCGGGCCACATGAAAGACAGTTGCGAGAAACGCGCCCGCGCTAATGCGTACCGCGATAGTCAGGGACAAGGTTCCTCGGCACAGGGAAACGCATGAGAGCCCCTGTTACCCCGGGGGCTATAAACCCAGCCGCGCCGCGATCTACCCAGCAAAACGAAATTCTAAATATAAATTTTATCAGCCAGGGAATGAGAAAACCCCCACTAATTCAAGTTCAGAACGAAATATTCGCGCGCGGTTCCGCATTACTCTTAATAGACTCGGGTTCAGACATAAATTTGTTACGTAAATCAGTAATAAGCGAAAGAGAAAATTTAATCGTAAATCGAAGCAATATCCTAGAAATATCCGGTATAACGCAGAATATCATTCGGACAATAGGATCAGTATCCGCAGAAATGTTCGGGAAAGTGACAGAGTTTCACCTCCTCAACGATGATGTCTCACTAACGCAAGACGGTATATTGGGAGTCGAATTCCTCGCAAATTCGAGAGCAATCGTTTCCTTCGAAAGCATGGAATTATTGCTGCCCAATGCGACCGTGCCATTTTGTGAGTCAACCAAAGTTGAAATAGAGGCCCGAACACGCACTCAGGTGGCCGTTCAGATACAACCGACGGAATTAACGGAAGCGTACGTTCCTAAATTTGTATGCGAAAACGGCATCACCGGGGGCAACTGCGTGGTGTCGATAAGAAACGGGAAAGCTTGTCTCATGTTGATCAACTCAACGGACAAACCGGTGAAATTCTTTTTACCCCCGCTTCGTGTCGAATCCTTCTGTCAATCCTCCAATAAAACGGTGTTAATGGTGAATGACGCGACTGGGTATGGCACTGACGAACGACCAATGAGCCGTTTTGATCAGGTCATGTCCCTGATGCGCCTCGAGCATCTTAATTCCGAGGAGATCGAACATGTCCGAAAGATAATTCATAAAAACGGCGATTTATTTCACGTACCTGGAGAACCACTCAGGTGCACAAATTCCATGACGCATGCGATCCCTACGACTGACAAATTCCCTGTGAACACTAAACAATATCGGTTTCCGCCTGTGCACAAGGAGGAAATAGATAGGCAAGTAAGGGAACTTCTTGATAAAGGGATCGTAGCCCCATCTGAATCACCATATAATTCGCCTATCTAGATCGTTCCGAAAAAGGACGATTCAAAGGGGAACAAAAGGTGGCGACTGGTAGTCGATTTCCGTAAGTTAAACGAAAAAACCATAGGTGATGCATATCCGTTACCGAATATAACGGATATTCTGGACCAATTAGGGAGTGCGAAATACTTTAGTGTATTCGACCTCGCTAGCGGATTCCACCAGATCCCTATGGACAGGAACGATGCGGAAAAGACTGCGTTTTCAACACCATATGGCCATTTCGAATATAAACGAATGCCGTTTGGTTTGAAAAACGCGCCCGCCACGTTCCAAAGACTGATGGATAAGGTAATGATGGGGTTGCAGGGAATAGAAATGTTTGTCTATCTTGACGACATAGTTGTGTACGCTTCTTCCTTAAGGGAACATGAAATAAAAATCGAGAAACTAATGAAACGTCTCCGAGATGCGAACTTAACCCTTCAGCCCGACAAATGCGAATTCCTGAGGAAAGAGGTCGCATATCTGGGACATGTAATATCAGAAAAGGGAGTCTTACCGGATAACAAAAAGATACAAGCAATCGAAAAGTTCCCAAAACCAAACAACCCAACCGACATAAAATCATTCCTTGGTCTAGCCGGATATTACCGACGTTTTGTCCGCGATTTCAGTAAAATAGCTCAACCAATGCGATTATTGGAAAAAAAGACACCCCGTTCGTTTGGACCGAGTTGCAACAAAACTCGTTCGAGGAATTAAAATCACGTCTGATATCAGCTCCCATCTTGCAATACCCAAATTTCGACAAATCATTCAGATTAACAACGGACGCTTGGAACCGCGCAATCGGGTTCGTGCTTAGTCAAGAGCACGAAAATCACGACCTCCCGGTAGCATTTTACAGCCGCATATTAAAGACCGCTGAAATCAATTACAGCACTATTGAAAAGGAATGTCTTGCCGTAATCGAGTCAGTTAAGCACTTCCGACCATATCTATACGGAAAGAAGTTTGAAATATTAACCGATCATAGGCCTCTCGTATGGCTAAATTCATGTAGCGACCCCTCTTCGCGCCTCGTACGTTGGCGACTCAAATTGGCGGAATACGAGTACGATATACAGTATCGGCCAGGAAAAACTAATTACGTAGCCGACGCACTATCGCGCCCGCCCACCGAACACCACGTTTATCCCATCGAGAGTAAGAGGAAGCACGAATCGGCAACCGATGTCGACAATGACCCGGACCCCCCGCATAAAATTATCGGAGTAGTAGACTACGATGCCTCCGAATCTGATAATTCTGATATCCACGAGCCTAGGCCGAAAAGGAAGAATTATCCTAAGCGGAAAGAAAAATCTGTTCCTGAAAATAATAATCTCGAAGCGACCGAATCGCTTCAATCACATTCTGAAGCTCTTGTATCCTCGGACCAAGAGACAGAACTCACGGAAAGCGCGAATAATCCGCGTAGGCCGTCTAGAAATCATGAAAGTAAACCAAAAGGTCGGACACCAGTTCGAGAAAATAGTTCCGGCACATCGGATAACTCGGAAAAAACTATTTTTAATTTATCAGACTGAGTAGAACTATCCAAAGATCGGGAGAATTCAATAACAAGGGAAACCGTTGATTTATCATCACCAGACGGGGAGAATGCGCGAACTCCCGCGGAAGGGCAAATTACAAAATTCTCGGGACGCAAAACATTTAGCAGTCGTCCTTCAGTCGAAAAATCAATCGAAGTAATACCGATTGCAGGGCCGTCCTACCGCGACTCGGGCGGAATATTTACAAACCCAGGACTGCGCGAAACAATACATCACACGGAACCAATGGACGTAGAATTAACTGAATTACCCGTCCAACCCACCCCAGAATACGTGCACCAGACCGAGATTCCAATGTCGGACTTGATAATTGACGACCCGGAGAGACTTATGTTGAGGACAAAGACTAACCGGAAAACCGCAAAATCTCGCATAAATAAGCCTAGGCCTGAACAAAAGAAAACTAAAGCCAGGCAGACCAGAGATAGAGCCCCGTCGTTGAGGGAAAAGGTGATAGAAGAATACCCGGCTTACATCTCTGAAATCTCAGACGAGTTAAACTCGCAGAGATACCCTAGCCTGCCTGATAGACACCCGCGGAAATCCACTGTCGGAAATCGGTAGACAGCTATCACGACAAGGATTACTGGAATCGTTCGAAGAAATGGAAAAACCACGCATATCACAAGTGCATGTCGATCGGGTTGGTAACAAAACCATATTCGGAATTGTTACCAAATCAAAAGAGAACACTTCGGGAAAACAGTTCTTGAAAGCCATAAAAACCCTGAGGTTAGCCGCGGAACGCGAAAACATCAATACAATTTGTATATCGAAATTAGACTTCATTCAAACGAAAATAAGTTGGACTCACATTTTCGCCGTGTTACATGAAGTATTTTCGAACTCCCCTATTAGAATCATTATTTGCAGCAATAAAACAATTCACCCCACTCTAGACGAGATACCGATAATTATGAAGGAACTTCACTCCTCGATAGTTGGCGGGCACAAAGGGATTGAAAAGACTTTTAATCGAATACGGGAAAGTTACCATTGGGAGGGAATGAAGAAACAAATTGAAAGTTTCGTCAGGAATTGCGAATCATGCCAGACAAAGAAATTGGTTAGGAATAAACCCAGAAACCCCATGATAATAACAGACACCCCTAAAAATAGTTTCGATAAAATAGTCTTAGATATAGTAGGACCATTACCCGAAACCGAGCAGGGACACAAGTACATATTAACGATCCAAGATTTGTTAACTAAATTCTGCGTCTCTCAACCCCTAGTAAGAGCGGACGCACAATCAGTGGCAGAGGCATTTTCTAGAGAATTCATAGCGAAGTACGGTGCCCCTAAACTAATTCTCACCGATCAGGGTCAAAACTTCCTAAGCTCTCTTATGAAACAAGTTTCACAATTGTTTGATATTAAACACGTGAGAACTACCGCATTCCGACCCCAAAGTAATGGCAGCTTGGAGAGGAGCCACCACGTGTTGATCGAATATCTGAAGCACTTTATTGACGATAATCGATCAAACTGGGATACCTTGCTAAGTTTCTGCATGTTTTCCTACAACACTAGTGTTCATAAGGCGACAAAATACACACCCTTTGAATTGGTATACGGACGAAAAGCGAGAATGCCGTCAAGTCTTTTAACCATGACAGACGACGAACCAGATCACGAAAACTTGGACGATTACGCACATTACCTAGAGCGAAAACTCAAATCACTCAATAGAATAGCACGCGAGAACCTCATCGGGGCCAAACAAAAATCGAAGGAGTATTATGATAAAAAGACGCGGCCCACCAAATTCGAAGTTGGCGATTACATTTACTTACTGAGACATGACAAGACCAGTAAATTCGACGACAACTACTCAGGCCCCTTCGAGATACAAAAACTCCTAAGCAATCACAATATCGAAATTCTTGTAAACGGAAGGCTCAAGGTAGTACATAGAGATTACATAAAATCCGCTTACCTTTCAGGATACTCCTCATCCTCGTGTTAGCTCAACGCAGCCAGCCTGCCGCCGACACAACATTCTCATCAGGACTGCTGATTGAGAAATGTACTCCGACCAAAATCACTACCGACCATATAAAATTCGTTCATTACGTAGATATCCAGTCGCTAAATAGTAAATTGAAAGATCTAAGGTTATGCATAGATAATCTAGCCTCTCGAGAGTTACCTATTCCTGGAGATAGAGTGAAATTATTAAGACAGAGAGTGAAATTAATCAACGAAACCATAGAAAACATAAATTCTGTAATATCCTCGGGCAAATCGCGTAAGGTCAGGGCAGCCCCGTTCGCATTTTTGGGCGAAATTTCGAAATCACTATTCGGCACCGTGATTGACACCGATCTAGACAGTATTCAGTCCGCCATCGATAATAACCAAAAGAGATTCGATGAGTTCCAAAGTTTATTCGAGAATCAGACACTAACAATAAAATACGGGTTCGAGAAAGTAGAAAATCATACGCGACGATTACAAAATCTAACTCGACAACTAGTTAATCATATTAATGTAGCGCAGAAACAGATTGTGCAAAACGCGGAGTCGATATCTAAACTTACCGGGAAACAAGACATAGATGCGGCCTTAACGGATATTGAGATGTCAGCCGACTTACTCGGGAACGAATACGGTGACCTGCTGAACGCTATTCTTTTCGGTAAGAAGGGTCTGCTTCACCCCAAAATATTAAAATTACGCGATATACATAACGAACTGATAAAACAACAGAAAACCCTCGGAATTTTAAGTGATTATGATGATTTCATAGAACTCGCGAAAATCAACATCGTATTTAGTGAGGGAAAATTAATATACATTATATTAATACCGGTGATTCCCTCTGAATACTTCCACCTTTATCACATAGAACCCGTACCCACAAAGACGAAATTAGGACTAATTTATATTAAACCCGCCTCCGATTATTATCTTGTAAGCCCGAGCAGAGAGATATACTCTCCCATCACTCAGTCTGATCTAACAAAGTGCAAAACAGTTCAGTCCGAACTAATATGTGAAAAACCAGCAGTATTCCGGAAGTTGCTGGCCGATGCGCCTTGCGAACTTAAACTTATATTTACCATACCTCTAGACACAATTTTAAGCTGCGACGTCAATATAGCGAAGACCTCTAGAAATCATTGGATTAGATCTTATGATCCTTACAAAATTATCTATGCAATCGATGGTACGGAAAAGGTTGTGATATCTTGTTTGAAAGGGAGGGAGACGCGACCTATTTCGGGAAACGGTGAAATCAACTTAACAGAAAATTGCAGAATAGAATCGAGGGGTTTCCTGTATGAAACTCCACGCAGTAATGTAACGAAAAGTCATAAAACCTTAACACTCGAGATCGATATGGATTTGAATGACAAGATTATTAAATTGGGAATAACCTCCGAACCGGTATTAGATTTATTAAAAACAGCGATACAAGAAAACAAGGCACTTGATATAGATCTAGGGATAGAAACCGCGAACCTCAACGAAGTCATTATAGCTTCTCAAGAAATTAGCACAAAATATGAAAACACCACGAATAGCTTTGTTGGAACCATAAAATCATATGCGCCAATCACTATTGTAGGTTTAATTTTAGTTATAATAATAGGAATAGTGTTGCGAAAACTGTTAAAGTAATACAAGTTTGTAATGTCGAGATAGTTGAGCGGGAGCTCAAACGTAAGCAGGGGGGTGTTGTATCCTCACCCTAATTTTTCGCGTAATAAAGCTAATTGTGGCCTAATTATAAGTCTGTCCTTTCTGTTTGACCCTAGTTATATGAGTAATTACTCATTAAGGCATAATACTTAGATCTGTAACCTGTAATTTGTTAACATTCATGTGAAATCAGATGCGACTAAATACTCTGTTAGTTTTGTCATCAATTATTTAACATTGTTGATAGTATACTGGCACTGATAATGATCTGTAACTTGTAATCTGTTAAACAACTAGTCCTCGAATTATACTGACACCGGTAATCTACTCGCACCCAATTAGTTTATAATAAATTTAAATTAATCAACGTTATACTTTAATAGAATTGTGAAGTCATTTTAATATCAACATAACGCAGTTATATATACTCTGAATAAATCATAATACTCCGAATTGCGTTAAATCAGACACCGTCGTGAACCGGAAAACAATCTCTCCGTCATAAATCATCTGACCCCTCACAAAACTTAAGTGAGCAAGAATGTTGTCGCCGACCATCTTGAGAAAACAAAGGTCCATCGTCCGAGTAAAACTTCTGCATGTAATAAACAATGTATAGAAATGCGTAAGCCTTACACATGGCCGTCAATCTGTAGGCCATGTGGTGTACATTCACGCGAAACTGTTATTACGTTTTCGAGAAGTTGCGTAATGTCATATGAATAAAGAACGTCCTATCCTCCCCCACCCTATACACCCGAACTTACCAGCTTTATTCTATCTGATAGTCCGTTGTTCTTTCTTAACTTTCTCTTTTCTGTGCCTCCTTAACTTGTAAATACAAACAATAGTTAACTGTCTCTCTCTAACTAAACATCTGTCTCTTTCTATCTGTATATACTAGAGTCGCCGTGAATAGAGCACAAGTTCAGCTGACTTTACAAGACGCGAGATAACTGTCTCTCTCACTAGGCATCTGTCTCTTTTTATCTGTATATACTGAAGTCGACGTGAACAGAGGACAGCCTCCGTTGATATTGAGACATTAGTACGTGAGCTGACTGTCTCTTTCTAACTATGTATGTCTGTCTCACAGTTATACCCTGTCTCGGCTCTGAACGAGTACCATTACAGTATACCTTCACTAAACTGTTCTCTCACTCACACACGCTCTTTCTCTATTCCTCCTAACCTGACCCTATAATTTGCCCCTAGCTCTCGAAGAACGCCTCGACCGAAAGTCCATCGAGTATCAAGTACAAACACGTCGCGCCCTCTAGATATAACCAGTAAATGTAAACTGAGGAAATCGAACACAACCTCGTTTGAAACTATTGTAAAGGTTGCGTCCGACACAATTTCCCCAAACTTCCTACACTTCGAGCACACCCACTAAGAGCACCCACCAATTGTAACCAAACTCGGTACCTCGACGCGCGACCAAGCATCGCTCTCTTGCTCTCCAGCCGTGAACCTAAAAGGACGTGTTTCCTTCTGAGACTCTGTCTACAACTGTTAACTCGATCCTATAAGTAAAAGCGTAGTTGCGTTAATTTGAAATTGTCTAATAAAATAAAGTTGTGACATTCGATAAATTGTCTAAGTTACTTCATTAAACAAAGCCTAGCCGCGCAACTCACGAAGAAACCCAGACTTATATTAGTTGCCTAATTGGAATCTGGAGTGTTGAGAATATCCACCCGAAATCGTTGTGACTGCTGATTGCCTCTCGTTAGCGGTCAAGCTCTCCAACCGAGGGTCCACGACGCCCATTTAACCCACACCCACTAGGAGAACCTAACAATATACTGGAATACTATATATGCAATGTAATTGCAACTCGATCTCTAACTCGTGCTATTGCAACGAGGTTGAGATTTCCAATTATTTCTCGTGGTGTAAATGATATTTTATGTCAAATATGCTCCAAAAATGCAGTTTTGTTCCCTCTAAAGCGGTACTAAAATGATATTTCGTTCCCATGAGAGCAAAACGCTCTCTAATAGCAAATATCCGTTCTACTCTCGCCATAAGATGTTTTGCTTCCTAGGGAATGAAATATCACTTTTCTACCACTTTGCTCGGAATTCCAACCAATAACTTACCGCAATCAGATACTTCATGGGTTCATTATTTATCAAAAGGACATCTCATATATCCAAATAATGATATATTAAAAGCCGAAAACATAATGGCAAATGAGTTCTTATTATTTCATGGCAATTTTTTCATAATGGAGAAAAGATCTTCGACACGTTAACTAACATCGTTTGCTAAAATATTGTAGTCATTAATGTAAAAAGTACAGCCGAAGTTGTAGCTTGTCTTGTAAGAACATTAATGTACATTCGAATCAGACAATGTAATACAAATATTGTTGAAAATACACTGCTGGAAAAAGGGCCACCTTGACTACGAAGAAAATTTTACTTGAAACCAATACTTTAATAATATCTACTTTATTTTATTCTTACCTACCTTTTTCACTCTTCCCGCCCTTAAAATGTAAAGTTACTTTTTTTAACCAATATTTTTTGAACTTTGATGTTTTTTTTCGCTAAATAATCCCGAATTAAGGTACGGTTGTTTTATTTGCAAATGAAAATTCAGACTTTTCTCTTACAAAAGCACACCAATAAAATGCTTTTGCGTCAATTTTTAACGATTTTAGAGCGATTTGAAAAAAACATGCATTTTCGTGGTTTTCTGATGTTCTGACTACTGACGTTCTATCCAGTTTAATGGTTGATGTTTATGCTTTATGGTTTATGGTTTATTTTTTTCAGTTTACCGCCAACATTAGCGTTACCCGATATGCACCACGTGGAGGTTGTTGGTCGGATTTTGCATATCAATTGGTTTTGAAAAGAGCCGATTTGTTCAACTGCTTCCTAATAGTGCGTATTTCCTCCACGTTGCTGGACAATTTCACGCAATCGTTCAGGCATGTTTATTCGGGCTTGAATGTCCGCTTGCGGTAGCTGGTTCCAAAGTTGGACCAAAACCTCTCC
>JABFPV010000128.1:0-11220 GCA_022817185.1 Oxyscelio sp. ZL-2020 | reverse complement strand
GCAGGCTTAGCCGTTTTCGTGGGCGCGTCAGCCTTCAGTCTCGGACGTCTGGCAGAAACGGCTGGGCGGTTGGCCGGAAACGCTCTACGCGTTTGTGCTGGCGGCTCAACCATCAGCCACGAAAATTAGTTGCGAAAAAATTACAAAAACGTCTCAGGCGTCAGCCATAAACGCGTCACGCGTCAGCAATTTTCTTCGTGTACCACCTTACGCCATACTATGACAAATTTAAGACAATTCATTTAACGCCATTTTAAGTCATTTGAAAAGCTGTTTAAAGCTTAATAACTAACTAATAAATAAAAAAAACTTGTCTGAAGATGAATTGAACCCATATTCCTCCGTTATAAGTCTGCAACCTTAACCACTCATCTATACTGTCTTATAAAAATGATAGAGTAATAGTACATACATATACATTCTATATTTGTTAGTTCAATAATTTATTGAATAAATGTAAAATTATGGCTTGAATAAGTAAAAATAGATTGAATTAACAACATTTGTGCATAAATATATGTTAAATAGTTGTATACATTAATAAAAAGATCTATTCTATCTCTATTTACTAATTATCATAATTATTTAAATATTATTTAAATAGTTATTTACGCGTAAATGTTGTTACTTAAATTTCTTTTTACTTATTCAAGTTATAATTTTTTTTATTACTCTCTCATTTTTATAAGTCAGTATAGATGAGTGGTTAAGGTTGCAGACTTATAACAGAGGAACATGGGTTCAATTCATCTTCAGATAAGTTTTTTTTTTATTAGTTAGTTATTAAGATTTAAACAGCTTTTCAAATGGCTTAAAAGCGCGTTAAATGGTTGTACTTTTTTAAGTCAAACAACGCGGGTGCACAAAACTGCGTTGCGTAGTATATACGTAGACCAAACTAACTGCGAACAGACCCAACGTCTCCTATATTTAAGATGGAGTATGTACGTATCGTTAGATACCGGTACGAAATTAACTGCGAACAAACCCTATGTACACCCAGCGAAAATGAAAGCTAACATTACTAGATGTAAGTTGAACTTAACCTTGACCTTTATGATATGATAGATGAGTTTAAATAATATCTTTTAATGGTAGCTTTCATCTGCGCTGGGTGTAGTGCTCTCAGATTTCTGACGGCGGGATGTCCCGCCGCACGCACACACAGTACACTGTAAACAAAGAATGTAGAATTACATGCTGGTTTTCGTTATATATAACGGAAAAATACGTTTGGCATGTAATATTATGTTATATAGCATTTAATATTACGAAATACGTGTAGATCTTTACATTCGGAATGTAAACTGTTACACGCCGAACGTAAAATAATATTTATTTCGTGATATTCATGGATTTTTACATACTCAGTGTAAACTGTTACACGTCGAATGTAAGATAAAATTTTTTAGCGATATGCATGCAATTTTGTACATGACGAGTATAGTTATGTTATTTAATTGAATTTTTAATTAAGAACTATATGTATTTTACTGTTATGCTATAAATATAATATGAAAGAACAATAAGCGCCATCAGTGTTTCCAGTGTTAATTAGTGACACTAAGCACTAATTGTTATCGTCGCATTCAATCGAATTTCTCGTCAGCTGTTATCACGTCTTTGACAAGTGAAAGTACGCGATTTTCTGAAAGACTATAGTAAGTAACTCTAATTAAATAATTGTTTATAAAACATACTTTATAACAACTGAAATAGATTCCTTCAACTTATTAACAGAAACTAAACACAAAACATAACCTAATAGTGATACTTTAAGACTTCTTGTTTTCAAATGATTTATATTTTTAAATAAAATCTGTTAATATTTCTTACAATAAAAATATAAGTGTAATATATGAATAACAAATTAATATATATACTAATATATATAGTGTAAATCAATTTTAATACAAAAAAAATTTAATTAATCTGATTTTGTGTTTCAGGAATCAGTTAAAAGAAAAAAGATGTATAAATACAGTACGATTGAATGAGAGCTATTAGAAATTTTTTAAGTAATATATAATAGTTTAAATAGCTATTGAATTTTTATTTATTTAACAGAAAAGTGGTAAGTATCAATGCAATTTTACATGACAAAAATATGTAGATATAACTGGTAGAAATTTGTAAGCAACAATTAAACATTTTAGATCATATTGGAACAAGTAGAAAATATATGTGAAATAGCTAAAATTTATCTGATGTTATCTAGGTAAAATAAATATACTGTTTATCTGTTATGACTATAAATGTTGACTGAATCAAACGTATTTCTTAGATTAGCAATAGTAATATTATAAAGAAGTAAGTGTTATAATTAATTTTTAATGTACAATAGAGTTATTATATGAATTAAGATGATTCTTCTCATGCCAGCAAACTCCGACGTAAACAAATCTACACCAAAAGAGTTTTATGTTAATATTTTAAAAATTAATTTAAATATTTATATCAAAATAAATCAATGTATTCTTCATTATATTCAGCTTGTATATATCAAATTGGACTCACATCCATTATTTTGAAAAAACTTTATAGCTTTCATAGTAGAATGAAAGTAGAATTTTTTATAACCTATAAATTTGGTGTATACATATTAAATATAACGTTAAAGAGGTAATGCACTGGTCAAGTTTGAAGTAAATATTTAAATTAAATATAAAAACATGAAAAAAAATTATATTGGCGCTTGAGGAATTGCTGTAAAGTTTTTGTAAAATAAAATGAAATAATTACTATACATATTTATTTTGATTGTTAAATTTTAAAGTTTATTTATTTTATAATGTTTCATAAAAACATTTTTTAAAATTATCATAACAATTAGTATTTTTATTTAAACTTGTACTAGTACTTTTACTTTAGAACTAGTACTTTTAAGCTACTTTTATAAAAAAAGTATAGTTGATTTTGCAAAACAATATTTCTGCTTCAAATAAAAGAAATTACGTTTCATCTACATATAAGTTATAAATAATTTATATTTGCGTAATTTTATAAAATATTACATCTAAAATAATATATTTGTAATTCTTGTATGAGTATATTTGAAACAGATACATTTTATTTCAAAATTAAATAGAAAGAACGACATATATTTATCTTATTTAAAATCATTAATTTTAATAATTAATTCAATACTAAAAATATGGCTATAATATATTATCAATTTTTAATAATAAATATTATAACAATAAAAATGATTTAATATATTGTATTAATATATAAAGGTCTAATATCTTATAAATGAGTAATTAAATATTGATAAATTATACAGAAATAAACGTTGATGATCAAAGTAGTGTAATTTTATGTCTTTAATTTAAATGATGCATTTTTATAAAAACAAACAAAAATAAGTAACTATACTACGTGAGATAAGAACATTAAATATTTACAAAGATTTTTGTTACGTATGTAATTTTGTTACTTAAGATAAATTTATGATTGTTAGATTAATATAAACATTATTAATAACAGTTAATATTTTTTAAAGAAAATACTATTAAATGGATTAAGGTAAACATTTACAATTAAAAAATTAACATTAATATTTATTGTTGCAGGAACACAATAATAAAGCTATTACAGACTTTAGTCAATCGTACAGTATAATTCAAAATAATAATTTGTTACTGAAGTAATTTTTAATTGCATTATATTTCCATTAATTAATTAATTAATTATTATTACGTATATAAATTATTTACTATTAAAGTTCACAGTTAAACTGTGACCTTTTCAAAATGGATTTTCATTCCCATGTTTATAGCCACATTAGAAATAATGAACCTGTTAAATGTCCATATAACTCAAATTGTACAACAGAAAATTTGTTTAATAATATTAATTCATTAAAATCGCATATTTTTCGCGATCATATCGAAGAATGTAGTGAACTAATAAATTATGAAACAGAAACAAATTTTGCTAGCCCTTCGGTTCCTTACAAACATTTAACACGTTACAAGACAATAAGGAATGTCAAAGGAATAAAGTAGAAGAAATGAATTTCGAAAAAATGAGTTTAGAATTGCTTGCGAAGTTGTATGCAACTTTAAAAGCAAAATACTTTTTACCTGAAAAGTCTCTTCAAATGTTTATTGATTCATATAAGGATTTAAATAATTTGAATATTGATTATTTATTATCAAAGGTGAACGAATCAGATAGAGAGCTATTAAAAAACTTATTGACTGCAAATTTATTTGCAAAAGCTCACAATGAAATAGATGGGCCATTTAGAAATAAGTACAACAGAGAACAATATTTTAAAGAAAATTTAAATTATATTGATCCCTTCAATGTAACATTAACTACAGAACATTCTGCAACATCAAATTTTTTTTACATACCAATTTTAGAAACATTAAAAGTTTTATTACATGACACAAACGTCTTAACGCAATGCTTATATAATAGTAATCAATACAATGGCTCTTATTTTACAGATCTGAATTCAGGAGAACGTTCTCATGATATGTATACAATTTTTCAGAACAAAAATATTTTGAAAGTTATTTTATATCAAGATGCTTTTGAAATTTGTAATCCTTTGGGGTCTTCCAAGAAGATACATAAAATCGTAGGCATTTATATGTCACTAGCTAATATTACCCCATGGTTTTACACAAAATCAGACAATATTCATTTGGTCGCTTTAGCTTATGAAAAAGATGTCAGAAAATATGGTTTTCATAAAATTTGAAAACCTTTTATTGCAGATATGCAACAGTTAGAAACTAAAGGTCTTGAAATAAAAGGTCATATTTTTAATGGTTGTCTTCTTTGTTGCTCAGGTGATAATTTAGGTAATAACGAACTTGGAGGATTTATTTAAAATTTTAGATGCGAAAAATTTTTTTGTCGTGTTTGTTACATTAATGATTCAAACGAATATGTTAACAAAAAATGTAAACTTTGGAGTAAAGAAAGTTATTCCTTTGATGTTGAAATGGCCAAAGACAAAGTTCACCACAATGGAGTAAAACATTCTTCGATTTTAAATAAATTACAATATTTTCATGTGTGCGATCCAGGACTCCCTCCCTGTATTGCACATGATTTATTTGAAGGAATTGTGCAATATGACGTTCAAATTGCAATTAAGAAGTTAATAAAAGACAACATAATTTCATTGGATGAACTTAATCAAAAATTACACTTCATTAAATATGAATATGAAAACAAAATTAATTTTCCCTATTTAAAAAAAACAGTGAACACTTACCTGGTACGACTATTCAAAATATGTGGATTATACTGTCGTTACCTTTTATATTTTTCGATCGTGAGCAATTATTAGGTGAAAACGCTATTTGGAAAATGATTCTCTGTTTGCGAAACATTTGTAATATAGTTTTAAGTTTTAAATTGTCAATAGGACAAGTCGCTTTATCACAAACTTTAATATTCGAATACATACAGCTGCGAAAAGAAAACTTTCCTGATGAAAATTTGAAACTGAAACATCACTTTTTACAACATTATCCTTATTTTATAAGGAAACTTGGATGTTTGCGATATATTTGGACTCTTCGGTTTGAAAGTAAGCATCAATATTTTAAAAGAGCTATTAGACATACTTTTAATTTTAAAAATGTTTTATTATCTCTCTCTAAGCAGAATCAATTTTTACAGTCTATTAACCCATCTTACACAGATCAAAATATAGATAAAATTACAGCTAAAGATTTTAGTATATTAAACAAAGTAAATCACTCTACAGAAATTTTAACACTTGAAAATGGAAAGTTTAACATGAAAGAGTTCAAATATATCTCAAATGAAGTTTCTTTCAGAAGTATTTGTTATAAAACTGGAATGGCAATTTGTTTTGAAGTTGATCAATACGGTTTATATAATCTTTGTTTAATAAAATCGTTAATTGTGGATACAAAATTTGAAAAATTATTGTTCGTTGGAAAGACGTGTAAAATACAATATAATGAAGTAACTGGGTTATACGAAAAGTATTCTTCTTCTAATAATTTAATATGTATTTCATATTAAAAAATCCTTACTCCTGAACCTGCATTACAATGGAAATATAATGAAAAAATTTATTTTTCTTTTAAATCTGCTCCTTTCGAAAACTAGTAAATATTATATAAATATGTATTTTAATCTGCTTATTATATGTCTTTTTAATCTTGAATTTGATTACATTTTATTTAATAGTAAAATTTAAAAAATGCTTTTTTTTAAATTTGGAGTGGAGATCGTAACAAAAAAGTCTTTGTTATGATTGACAACAAGTCTAATATATGCCAACAAATCATTACAAAAGGTATACAGACTTAATTATTATATTATAATTATTTCCATACATGTCATATGTTATATTAATGTAATTAATATAGTTTTTTATGCTTATTGTTTTAGCTTCGTTCAAGTTAGATGTACATGGTCATTCATTAGTTCTTGAAAATTGAAGATGGAACATTTGTAGATGAGGATGAAGTCATTTTACATTTTTGTAACGAAATATTCTTGTTGTTACAAATTAACGAAATGTGGTGTGCAGCTTCTACTTTAGCTTCTTCTTCAGAAGTAGAATCAACGCTTCCTACGGATTATGATGGACCTATTTATTCTTTGCCTTCAACGTCAAATGCTTCTTTTTTACCGTCTTCCGATTTTACCTAAGTTGTTTCAGAAAATCAGGCATCAGAATCAGAGGAAATCAATTCAAATAATTCATTTGTTACATTAGTACCAAATTATGAAGTTGAGTGGTACAATTTTAAAATACCATGGAATATGGTTGCTCAGTCTATTGTACAATCATTTGCAAGAGGTAAAAGAAATACGCACAACATTATTGAACTTGTAAGAATAATTGTCTCAAGTATGAGAGAAATTTCGAAGAATATACCCGCTAAGGCATTGAAACGTGTCGGCCACCAACTTACTGACAAATTTCCTGCAGTATTTCAAGATGTTGATGACGACGGTAATGTGTTAGGTGACGGAACACAGTATTTTTAAAAAAATGGTGGACAGAAATAATTACTTGAACCGACCATTGAAGCAAAATTTTGATACTTCATCTAATAATGAAGCTTCAGCAAAAATCACAAAACGAAAGAGCGCACACTATGGACTTGAACTTAACTCGAAACCTGCTGAACAAAACTTAAGTTTAATTAATTTGACAGAAAAACAAAAGTTAAACGAATACATAAATAAATCATCCGATGATGAGTTCTTTTTATTACTAGAATCATCATATTCAAATTTAACAAGATTTTTAAACAAAGATGAAACTCCAACAATTAATGAAATATTAACAGAATGGCCTATATTGTTTAAGCTTGAAGCTATCATGTGGCTCTTTCAAAAATTGACAAACATTGATTTAAATTTACTGGGTAAAGGTTTGGTCGAAAAAGCGCCTAGGATTTTAACAGTATTAAACCAAAAATGTACATTTATCCCTAAGCAAACGAAGAATTTACCCAACTTTATGCATGCTTTGGAAGCAGTTGCTAATCATTTTAAAGAAGACTGTTCTTTGTTGTTTAAAGTTGACGATAAATGTGTAAGTTTTCAAATTCAACAACTGTTATATAAATTATATATAACAGAACATGTTATTAATTTTTTCTTTATTTACTATATGCTATTTCACTTAAATAATCAATTAAATAATTTTAACCATATCTAATTGCAGATCGAAGAAAGTACCTGTCTTTCACCAATAGTTATTGGCCACGGATTACCCAGTGGAGTAATTTATGAAGTATATTTTGAAAAAAAAGAAGTGACAGTTTGTAATAGTATTATACAAGCAATTGAAGCAGCATTCGCACTGTATTACATTTTAAATTTAGCTTATCCGAAAAATCTTTCAGCTACATTAGGTTTCATCCAAACATACTATTTAAAAATTAATGATTCCCTCGGTTTAAAATCATCAGCAAATAGTAAAACCAAACAAAAAGTTATAAACTTAATAAAACGATTTTAGACAGATTTTAGATAATTTAAGATATGTTGATTATTTAAAAATTTTATTTAAAATTATTTAAAAATTTTATAAAATATGTACAATGGAGATATGATAATATTTAATAAATATAATTTTGTACAAATGAGTATCATATATATTTTCCCTATCCTTACAATTGATTCATTAGTTGAAGTTTGTTTAAATATGACAATGTTTATATTCTATATAATTTATTTACAGCTTTCACAATTCAATTACATTCTTACTGCTCATTAATACTGATATCACAGGAATCTATGATTATTAACATCATACATTTTGTTTGATATAAATCAAACAAAAACAATGAGATCAATTATTTAGCTTTGCTAGATAAATGATCACTACTGAATCTTTAGTTTCAGCATCACCACTGAAACTTGAACAAGATTTTTATTTATTAGCCATTGTCTAAAAATTTAGTCGAACTATTATTTTTTATAAAGTGAGTTGTTACTTTAAAATATATAATACTTTTATTTAGACAATAATGAAATCAAATTTCATATGTTTTTAGAAAGAAATGTCGATTTGTACTCTATTTGGTTATATTAATAACAAGTTAAGTAATTTAAATGAACAAACCAATTTTGTAACAATTCAATGATTGAATAGTTAATTACATATTTATATTAGATATTACAAATACACATTTACATTATTAAAAGTAAAATTAAAAAATTGAAACAAAATATTCATAGATTTTATGGCTTTATTTTTGTACGACTATTTAGTTTTATAATTACGTGCTCCTGAATAGTTAAAATATTAAACTTGTAATTAAGATAAAATAGAATTGTCATGTCGTCCTACAAAATAAAGTATCCTCACTTTTAATGACATTCAAATAAATAGTTGTGAATATCTTTAATATTACCAAATATTTTATCATGTGATCAATATTAGCCGATTCTTTGGTAAATTTAGATTTTTCTTTATCACTATTTCAATTCTAACAAATATTTATCTTTGAAATTTTGAATACCTAAATTGAAGTTGAGAATGTGTACATCATATTTTAAATGGAGTTGTATTCAATATACATCTCGAGATAAAAAGTTGCTGCTCATTATTGGTTTCAGAGAGATCATTATTGGTCTCATTTATAGACATTCGGAGTACAAATAAAACATTCTAACCTCAATCATGCTAAAAGCTCTTATAACAGTAGGCTGTCCACCATATTACTTTACTTTTACATACAGAGTGTGATATTTCATGCCGAATGTAAAGTTTACACTCCACGTGTAATTTTACGTGAAATAGCATGACAACTGGATTACATGATATAGAACGAAATTTTACAGCATTTTTTTTACAGTGTAACGTCCTGTACATGAGCCACGCGACTGTTCGACAGCGAGCAATCGAACGGAGTCGATAGACAGCGCGATATTGCGCGATGTACGAAACGATGATTAAACGAATGTATTATTTTTGATTCCTTTTTTCATTTTATTAATAATAGTTCATAACAAATATTAAAACGGAATTAATATAATGTAATACATATAGACAAATAATAAATGGAACAACTGATATTAGTATATTTATATAGTGTAAATGTAATAAAAAGCATATTCTATAAATGTATTTCTCCTGTGATTAAAATAAAGACAAGACATGTTTGCTGGTATTACAAAAAAGTTTTTGTAATATATATATTACAAAAACTATATAATATAGCTCTATATAATATATAACATTTTTGTTACATATTATATAGGGCTTTTTACGTAAGATTTATAACTTATATGTATACACTTATAGGTTTATCAAATTATAAATATATAGTTCGTTTTAGAGTCATGAAAACCATTAAAAATGAATATTTGTTCAGAAATAGAAAGTTATTGAAAAGGACATTTTTTTATTAACTTTTATTCTATTTTTAACTAAAAAAATATGTAACACTAAAATTGTACTTCTGTATAAAATAAGCCCTTGAAAAGAAAATTTTAATTTCAATTTTAATTTCTTTCTTATTAATTTTAATAAACTTTTCTACTAACTGAAATATAAGGCAATAAATGTTGATAGAAAATTTTCCTTGTCAATGACTTTATATTTCTGCACAGAAATTAACTTTTGATATGTTAAATATTTTTGAGTCTACAAATAGAAGGCAATAAAAGTCGATAGACAGATTTTGATTACAATGTCTTTTTTAAAAAAGATAATTCACATTTTTTACATTTCAATTCACTTTAATTTCTTTGAATTTTTCTTTTTTTCTGGGATATTTGATCAAAACTGTCATTCAAACTGTAAATTCAAAAAAGTCAACAATAACATCATTCTGTTTCATTAAACTGCTGATGGCCAGTATGAGTTTTGATTAGCACTGATTAGCACGAGTCCATAATCAAGAAGAAGAATAAGAACATCATTGAGATTCTGTTTTATTTTTTGTGACCAGTACAGATTTATATATTGCGTTATTTTGATTGCATATTTTATAATCCCTTTTTTATTAATTAAAAGTGTTGTGTTCTTCAAAACTACAGTTTGTAAGATCAAAGGTAAGTTATTTTGACCTAATCTCAATATGTTATGAATAATTCTGCCACCTTAAGCAAAAACCTGGGTAACTGTCAAACAAAAAACATTGAGTCTTTTTGCAAAAAGAATTTCATTATGTATGTAGATTCATATATAAACCGTAAATTATCTTAATAAACAATATTTTACTAAAAAATAAATCATTTACACTTACGGTTTTATGAAAATTATAAACTATCTTCAGTTAAAAAACAGCAACTAATAAAAAATTATTTTTGGCAGTTACCCACTTTCTTGCTTAAGGCGGCAGAATTTTCCACTTTGTTTATTGTATGTACATGTTTTAATAACGAAAATAAGAAAACAACCAGTAACAATGAAACGTAACCTAGAAATACTGACATCCATGTGCTTTTTTGAACTGTGTTGTGTTTCTTAGTCTTTTAGCCATAAGCTATCCCAGTAACTGAAAAACGATAAAAAACGATAGAAACTATGAAAATACGATTAATGAATCGTAATTTTTTCGAAAACGTAATTCAGGATATATGTTCCTTTATTGTTTTTTATTGTATTCAATTAGGTTTTGGGCATTCTATCGTTTTTCAGTTACAGGGACCCTATTCTTGAATCTATCGGATCGTTTCCGACAGATTTCTGAACATAGCCTAATATACTTTGCAAATTTAAGAAATTTGCAAATTTTCTTTAAGGGAACA
>JABFPV010000127.1:0-11224 GCA_022817185.1 Oxyscelio sp. ZL-2020 | reverse complement strand
GTACCTCACAGCAATACACGCTATAAAAATGGTTATATTCATGTTATTAACTATTTTTGTTATAAAAAAGGTCTTTAACAATTTTTTATACAATAATTGACAATATTTAAACGAGAAATGAAAAAATTAAATATTTAATTTCTTTCCTGATCGGAAGCCGATATATCGGCTGGAAAGTGGCGCCATCTTTTTTGCTATTCAACTCAGTGACACAGACAACTAAGCTAAAACTAACAACACAATTACTATAACCTTAAATATAACAATTTGAGTTTATCATAATATTGTTACTTTATTATAACATTGTATATAAAAAGAAAAAGAGTAAATATTATCTTACATTCATAATAGACAATCTTGATTAATATTATGTAGAAAACTTCGTATTAATAAAAATATGTAAAAAATTTTGTAAGTACTACAAGTTTATACGTCCCTGACATGTTGGACAATACGAGAGCGGACAATATAACAGCTTCGACTGTATTACTTAAATATTATACTTTATACTTATTTATTTGTACTAATCATTACTGGTATTTATTTATTTTTACTAATACTTATTGTTGTATATATAAGTGATAAAAATTAGAAATGAAAAAAATGCATGAAGAACATGTTCTAAAATTTTCATTTAATTTTAATATCAAATAATTTTTTAATATGTTTTGGCTCGTGTCTTATGTTTTAACAATAATAACAAAAGAAACACAACTATTTTAACATTGTCTACCACAATGTTAATAAAATATATGCAATATATTGCATATAGCATATATATGCGATATATGCAACAATAAGTATTAGTACATATAGATAAGTACAATGTATAGTATTTAAGTAATATGTAATTATTAGTACAAGCAAATAGGTATAAAGTAAAATATTAACTTAGTAATTTATTAATTTACTTTATCGAATAAAGTATTTTGAGAGATAAAGTTAATATAGGCATTGAAACGTGCCGAATATTCATACACCATGCCGCCGCACAAGGCGGCGTTGCGCAGTTGTCGCGATACGCACGGAAATGCCATTTTTTATTAAACTAATTTATAAATTGAAGTGAAACCTGTACAGAAAACTTTCTTAATGCTTTATGAAAAACTTTGTCGATGAAAGTTTTTCGAAATCGAAAATTCCCTCGATATTTTTTCCGTTGAAAGTGAAAGTACACGGATACAGACTTGGTCCAATTAATAATCAAATAATAAGTATTATTTGCATTTTTTCGTTTACGGATTCAACTCGTAAGCACCTGTGACTCGAAACCTGTTTAGGGTCAAGAATATCCGTTGTAATTACCCGACATTTCGCGAGTTGAATAAAAAAGAGCTATTGAATTTGACAAACGAAAAATATCTAGTTTTTATTTTTTATTTGATTAACCGTTGTGCTGACAAAAAATGTTAAGAACAATAAAGATGCTCTTTTTCCAGTTGCACAATACAGTATTTTTTATAATTAATTAGGGGCCATTTTCCCAGAGGCGTAGCTAGATATTCTGGCGCCCATGGCAAGCATTGAATTTGCGCCCCTGTTAGGATATTTTAATTTGGGATTGTTGTTACTTTTTTTAGCCACATACACTAGTGTTAATAAGATTCTGAATATTTCTAAAAGGTTTCCATGTCAACGAAAGCTTGTTTTGACAAGCCACATAGTTGAATACTTCTCTAGCACCTTTAATTGGGCTAGATTTAACCTGCCAGATATTTAACACTTTGAAGGCTATTTGATTATCAGAGCAGATCCTTATGGTGTTGTCTCTCAGCTCTTTTGCTTTAAGAATTTCAGCGAATTGGCCGCAAAGGCCAGCTTCCACTCCTTTTCCAGTTTTAGAGCCATTCGTGAATCAAATTACCCAGCTGAAGAAGATAACACGGATTTCCCATATAGATATTCCATATGGGAAATCCATATAAATTTATGGCATGCCTTGACCATATGGGCAATCGATATGCACAGTCCATATCAGGAACCCATGTCGAAAGCCCATATGGACGTATATAGCGTTTCAAAAACAAAATAAGTTTAATCATACAAAGATCCTATTTTACGAATTTTACGAATCTTTGTATGGTTAAATTTTTTTTTCAAGCGCTACATACGTCCATATGGGCTGCCCATATGGGTTATCCATATGGACTGCGCATATTGATTGCCCATATGGTCAAGGCATGCCATAAAGTTATATGGATTTCCCATATGGAATATTATATGGACAATCTAGATGGGAAATCTATGTCATCTTTTTCAGCAGGGTAGTCCATACCTCGGACCTGAAGTTTTGGCCCACTCTTCTAATTTATATTTTCATAAAACAAGGAAAATGTGACGAAAATGGCCGAAATTTCAATTTTTACAGAGAAGGTCAATTCCGAAAGTACACTATTTGTTTTCGAAGTTAATTTGATACGAATTCGAGATCAGAATTAGCCCCTGACACTAGGATTTTTCTGGAACATCAACAGAGTGGAAATTGGCCTACATTGGAACGATTTCAGAGTTGACAATTTCGGCCGGAAGTATCCTGTAGGAATAACACGTGTATCTCGCGAAAATATGCACTGAGAATGTTCTGTAATTTTCCAAGAGGCCGCCCTGTCTCTCCAGCTCTATTTAAACTTTCCAAGCTTACTTTTACAATATTACGCACGATGAAATATTCCAGCTTGTATAACTTCTAAGATTTCGAGAGCAGGATCAGTGGATTCCTGACAAGTGGTTCTCATTGATGGGATCTTCAAAAACAATGATTTTTTAAACTTCTTCCAAAAACAATGATTTTAACAATAAACTCCATTTTGCAGTAATCAAAGTAACTTGATCTTTCGGTAAGTCATAATTCATTTTAGGATCGTGTAAGCCGCTTCGTAAAATGTTTCCTTATTAATTCCTAATATAAAATTTCTACTCTAAGGCTTGGAGCGTATTAGGTTACGTCCTATTTCGCAAGCACGAGTTGACACATTTGGATGCAGTAGACGTAGAGTGAAAGAAGTCACAAATTTATCAGGAAAAATCTATGTTCTCCGCTTCTTAACAAGACGTTAACATGCTCCTTCCAAAATGATTTATTTTGGGAGTCCTTTCACTCCATGCTTACAGCAAGACAATGGTTCACGCACTCATGTTCGAAACAAAGAGCCTCCTAAAAAGTAGCACCTTCCAGATTCTTTTCCATAATTTAACAAAAAGTAACCACGTACGAAAATCTATCATCAATTTCCAAAGTTAAACCATGCAATCTGAACTACAATTTGGAGGATTCGAAGAAAGACTGAAATTGTATTTGTTTTTTGTCATTTCACCCGTAATATAACAATGAAGTTCTTAGAAGGTCACCGCCACGTTATAAAGACAAGTAACGGTGTAATCCCGATCAGGTACCTACATAAAAGACATTTCTTCCCAATCACTCGTATCTCCCAGGGACGTGCTCCACGACTATTTATTAAGCAAGGCTTAACTGAATCATTTGGTTATGTTAATTATGGCAAAATTTACAGCGTGAATTTTGCTTTAACAACCTCCTGACCTCAAGCTGGCCAAATTTTCGCCCAGGGATTTTCCTTTCAAGACAGACTCAATGAATATTCTCGCGAGATACACGTGTTATTCCCATAGGGTACTTAAAAAAATTTCCGGCCGAAGTTATAAACTCTGAAATTGTTCGAATGTAGGTCAGTTTTTACTCTGTTTGTTGATTTTCCAGAAAAATCCTAATGTCAGGGGCTAATTCTGATTTATAATTCTTATAAAATTAACTTCGAAAACAAATAGCGCACTTTCGGAATTAATCCTCTCGGTAAAAATTGAAATTTCGGCCATTTTCGTCATATTTTCTGTGTTTTATAAAAAATCATCGGGAGATGGTTGAATTCTAAACTCGAATTTCAATTCAGGGATTAAAATTACTTTGGAAACAAATACTGCACTTTCGGAATTAACACTTTCTAAATAATGCCGATTTCAGCCAACTTTGCCCCATTTTCAGATTTTATGCAAAATCCTAGGTTGATAGACCAATTCTGCCTTCGGATTCGTGTTCAGTAATCAAAAATACGTAGGGGTATATAGGCAGGTTTTCTGTAACAGAGCACTGTTTTTTTGCGTATCTGTAATCGGAGAATAAAAGTCATTAAACTTTTCTGAATCTGTTTGCACGTTAATATTTATTGTTGTTTATTTTTATATGAATAAAAAAACTTAATCTTATCAAAAGAATTAAAATAATATTAAATGAATTATTAGTGTCCAAAATCATTGTCACAATTATCTGAGTCATTTAATAAATTTTATAAAACCTTTCACACTAAACAACAAACCAACACCTTTAGCATGGGGTTCATATTTTTCGATTTTTTGTGAAAAAATTTTTAATTAATGATTATTGGGAGTCGACGCAATTTCGCTGTGAAAGAAAGGTTAAAAACGGTTAATTTAACGTTAAAACGTCGATTGATTTCGCCGTGAAAAAAAGGTTAAAAAACGGTTAATTTAACGTTAAAACGTCGACGCTATTTCGCCGTGAAAAAAGGTTAAAAAACGGTTAATTTAACGTTAATACGTCGACGTTAATCAATTAACTCTTATATAAACTTTTTTAACGGCGAAGTAGCCTCGACGTATTAACGTTAAATTAACCGTTTTTTAACCTTTTTTTCACGGCGAAGTAGCGTCGACGTATTAACGTTAAATTAACCGTTTTTAACCTTTCTTTCACGTTGAAATGGCGTCGACGTTTTAATGTTAAATTAACCGTTTTTAACCTTTCTTTTACGGCGAAATGGCGTCGACGTTTTAACGTTAAAATAACGTTTTTTGACCGGACATTCAGTGGTTAATACAACGTTTTTTCGACGTTTCCACAACGTTAAATTAACGGTATTTTTACGTTTTCATAAACGTTAATTTAACGTTAATTTAACGGAAGTGTTCCCTTAGGGTATATATATATTCAAAATCCATACATGGACCATGCATGGTCCAGGCTAGATATTTTTTCACGGGTGAAGTACTGCATTTTGAAAATAGAATGTTTATGAAACTTGTTCCATTTTTTTGTAATATAGGTACCGGTCGAAAATGAAATGGCAGAGTCTAATGAATCAAGTAGATATGGCTTATCGGATAATGATTCTGTAAATATGAGTGAAAATACAAATTCGAACAATAATTTAGCAATGGAAACAAATTCTATGTCATTAGGAGACAGCACTGTAACATTAAGTGATTCCACTGAAGAAGATGTAAGTTATGTCATCCCTGTAAACAAAAAATCATGTGCGTTTTTTCACTGTGAGTATTTTTTCCGTTATATGCAAGTGAAATTATATAGGAAAAAAGTAATTTCAGTGCACGTGGGACAAAAAATATTTTTTAAATTATTTTATCAGAATTAATTAAAAATTTAAACATAATTGAAAAATAAAAATAAAACTTCATTCATCATAATGCATTCAATTATAATTGAAGGCTGGATCGCGACAATAACACACTATCACTTTTACGGTTATATTTCATAAGATTGCTAACACGAGCTGCTATACAATCTTAAATGAAGAAGCATAAACGAATTCAGTATGTTCACTTAAGACTGCTCGAAACTCTTAAATTGTGGGACAAAAAGTACTTAAATTCAGTAAATTTGTTTGCAGTGTAAATACCCTTTAAAATTTTTAATGATAGCAAAATCAATACTAATTATTTAAATATTATAATGTTATTCGCAGGTACCAATTAACGACTATGATGATGGTCAGGAATCGTTTTTGAAAGATCGAATATGCCAGTGTTCCACTACAACTAAAGGTGAAGCATTATTAATGTGCATGGCACTTGGATATCGGCACAACTTAGCCTGGACAGTTATAAGCGACATATTGAAATTAATAAACCAATTGTATGATCATACCGTTATACCGACTAGTAAATATTTTATAGATAAATATTTATTATTGGATTTAAAATCAGCAACTTATCATATGTATTGCTCTAATTGTGGATGTTATTTGACAGAGCGCAATGAAATTAATCAATCGTATGAATGTGATTGTGGTACCATTACTACAAGTCACTCGAATTCATATTTTCTGTCTTTTGATATTAAAAAACAATTACAAAAAATTCTATCTCTTTCAAATGTGCAAAATAGTGTAAGAAATAGTTTTTTAAAACGAACAGAAAATACTGAAAGGTTAAGTAACTTATATGGAGGAAAAATGTATCAGCAATATATTAATAACAATGAATTAGGCGAATATGACTTATCATATACTTTTAACACAGATGGTTGTCAAAAAGGTAAAACATCAGATGTCACTATTTGGCCTATATATATAACAATAAATGAAATAGACGAGACAATTAGATCAAAACATATAATTTTAGCTGGCTTGTGGGTAGACAAATCCACACCTAACATGAATACATTTTTACATCCTTTTGTTAAAGAAGCTAATAATTTATCTAGTACGGGAATTACTTGGAATTTTAATGGTCTAGTTGTAACAAGTAAAATATTGCCTATGATTTGCGTAGTAGATTCGGGAGCACGTTATTCATTATTAGGTATGACGAAATTTAACGGTAAATTTGGCTGTACTTTCTGTCTCCATCCAACAGAAACTGTAAATGGATATAAAAAATATACAATTCAAAATCCCAACCCATCTCTCCGTACAGATTCTTCAATTAAAGCTGATATGCTGTCAGTTTCTCGTTTAGATTATGAATCAATAAATGGTATAAAGGAACCTTCCATATTAATGAATTTAAAATATTTTGATTTAAGTAAAGGTATGGTAGTAGATTATATGCACGCTGTATTACTAGGAGTAATTAAATTTTGGACAAATATTGTATTAACTAATTGTAAAAACTGTTTTTATCAGACAAAAAAGGACGTATTGTCTATAATAGACGAAAGATTATTACAAATATCCCCCCCAACAATCATTACGAGAACTCCATCAAGTATAAAGCAGCGTAAGAAATGGAAAGCTTCAATGTGGCGCTCCTGGCTTCTGTTTTATTTATTGTTATGTTTAAAAGGTCTTCTAAAAAAAAAGTATTATCGACACATTGCAATGTTAATTGAAGCTATGTACATTTTATTACAATCACAAATATCCATGGAACAAAAGCAACTAGCAGATAATTTATTACAAAAATTTGTAAAATTGTTAGAAAAATATTATGGCAAACAAAGCATGCGTTATAATGTACACTTGCTTACTCATATTCCGCAATGTGTTGAAAATTGGGGTCCTTTGTGGGAGCAAAATGCTTTTCCATTTGAAAATCAAAACAGAATATTGTTAAATCTTATAACGGGGCCTGCTCGAATAGCAACTCAAATTGCTCATAAAGCACTTGTCTATCAGAACATACAACTATTTGCTGATAACATTGACGTCAGCTGTAGAATATCGGAATTTTGTAATAATGTGCAACATATAAAATTAACGCGATTTAGTCGAATTAACGACTACATTTTAATAGGTAAAGGGAATTCGATTAGTTTAACTGAAGAAGAACTAGACTGTGTGCAACAAAATGTCACCCATTGTGTTGAATACAATAAAATGATTTATAAAAAAGTTAGGTACGCCACCAAAACATATTGCGAAAAGTATTGCAAACTAACAAATGACTCATTTGCAGAATTGGCAAATGGAAAAATTTGCATAATTTTGAAAATTTGTACAATTACATTACCCGAAAATACAGAAACTATATTATTTATAAAATTAATTGAAACAAAAACTTCAGACATTATAACATCTCACAATGTAAATATACAGCATATTAAAAAATGTAACATAGATACTGGAGTACTTGCAATATGTCGACCAGAAGAACTTCGAACTACTTGTATTGTAATGAAAATTGAAAACCATTATTATGTAAGTACCGTACCTAAAGGATGTTATAAAGATTGACGACAGGATACATTTTGTCTTTAAAATTATTTTTATATGTATATTATTTGTAACTAATAAATGAGAATAATTAAAGGTGATTATACAATTACATTTTTTCCTAATATAATTAATAATATCACGTAAATTAATTTAGATTTTAATTATAAGAATAATTACTTTGCTTTTTTGATGATATCGTTACTGTAACAAATTTTTTATCATTTTCTGAATTCAATATAATTCTTTAATCCTTGTTAATTAAATGTTTAACTTAAAATTGAATACACATAATTAAAAATTATAATAAAATCCCGCATTACGATGAGTTTCAATAAAAAAAATTGTATAGGAATCATTGGTAACAGTGAGCAAGCAAATTTCCAAAATAAGTTAAAACTTTTCCTAATTAAATCTTTAATTGGAAATCATTCGGAATTTGAAATATAATATGATCATATGTTTTCAAATTAAAATTAAACCAAATATTTTACACACATCATTTTCTTTACGTTCTTTCTGTTATATTTTTATACGTATTAGAATTTATCATTTATTTAGAAAATGTAAGAGTGTTTCGATACTTCAGAAAATTTTAAGATATTTCCGATAATTTTCAGAATGTTTTCACATATTTCAGAAAAGTTGCAGAATGTTTACAGATGGTTCACAAAATTTTCAGAATGTAATGAGATCCTTTTACAAAATTTTCATATCATTTTCAGATGTTTCAGAAAATTTTCTGAATATTTTTGGATGTTTCAGAAAATTATAAGATGTTTCTGAATGTTTTCAGGTATTTCAGAACATTTTAAGAATGTTTTTCAATGTTTCAGAAAATTTTCAGAATGTTTTCAGATGTATCTGAAAATTTTCAGAATGTTTTCAGATGTTTCAGAAAATTTTCAGAATGTTTTCCAATGTTTCAGAAAATTTTCAGAATGTTTTCAGATGTTTCAGAAAATTTTCAGAATGTTTTCGGATGTTTCAGAAAATTTTCAGAATGTTTTCAGATGTTTCAGAAAATTTTCAGAATGTTTTCGGATGTTTCAGAAAATTTTCAGAATGTTTTCAGATGTTTCAGAAAATTTTCAGAATGTTTTCAGATTTTTAGAAAATTTTCAGAATGTTTTTCAATGTTTCAGAAAATTTTCAGAATGTTTTCAGATGTTTCAGAAATTTTTCAGAATGTTTTCGGATGTTTCAGAAAATTTTCAGAATGTTTTCAGATGTTTCAGAAAATTTTCAGAATGTTTTCGGATGTTTCAGAAAATTTTCGGAATGTTTTTTAATGTTTCAGAAAATTTTCAGAATGTTTTCAGATGTTTCAGAAAATTTTCAGAATGTTTTCGGATGTTTCAGAAAATTTTCAGAATGTTTTCAGATGTTTCAGAAAATTTTCAGAATGTTTTCGGATGTTTCAGAAAATTTTCAGAATGTTTTCAGATGTTTCAGAAAATTTTCAGAATGTTTTCAGATGTTTCAGAAAATTTTCAGAATGTTTTCGGATGTTTCAGAAAATATTCAGAATGTTGTCGGATGTTTCAGAAAATTTTCAGAATGTTTTCAGATTTTTAGAACATTTTCAGAATGGTTTCAGAAAATTTTCAGAATGTTTTCAGATGTTTCAGAAAATTTTCAGAATGTTTTCGGATGTTTCAGAAAATTTTCAGAATGTTTTTAGATGTATCTGAAAATTTTCAGAATGTTTTCGGATGTTTCAGAAAATTTTCAGAATGTTTTCGGATGTTTCAGAAAATTTTCAGAATGTTTTCAGATGTTTCAGAAAATTTTCAGAATGTTTTCGGATGTTTCAGAAAATATTCAGAATGTTTTCAGATGTTCCAGAAAGTTTTCAGAATGATTTCAGAATATTTCGGATGTTTCAGAAAATATTCAGAACATTTTCAGAATGGTTTCAGAATATTTTCAGAATGTATTCAGATGTTTCAGAAAATTTTCAGAATGTTTTCGGATGTTTCAGAAAATTTTTCAGACAATTTCAGACAATTTTCAGAATGTTTTCAGATGTTTAAAAAAATTTTCAGTTATTTTCTGAAAAATTCTGAAACGTCCCAATTTAAGACGATATTTCAGAATTTTTCAGATTAATTTCAGATATATTTCAGATTATTTTCAGAACATTTTCAGATAATTTTCAGAACATTTTTTTCAGAACAAACCAACCGCATTATTCAGATAATGAAACCAAGCAAGATACTAATTGCGAAAGTAAATATTGGCTCGAAGAAGCAATGATTTACTAGAAAAAATGCCTCAGCCGTCCGACAGATAACACAAACGTGTAGAAAGTGATAGAAATTATTATCAAAATAAACATATACATTTTCATTTTCCTAAGTAAACAGTAAATTTATGAATAAAGACAAAAAATGTGTACACTTAACGTAATTGGACGCAAACATCCTACGAAGTGGATACTTTAATTACAAACGCGTACAGTATTTTTATAAATCGAAAATAGAAACATACTTCGAGCTGCTGTTTTTATAATCAAATTGCATTAAGAAAATGAAGTTTCGTAGTCTATTAAAACGGATGCTCTTTTCATTTCATGTTTTTGCATCATCATAGTCTCGTTTCATTTTACGCGAATCGCTTGCAATGAATCCTAACGGCGGATGAAAATTGCCGATACCAAGTTGTTACCCGAGAAAACTGAAGCTCAATGATCAGTTTAAGGAATAAATACTACAAGTCGTGATCGTTATAGAAATCACATACACCGGGGCCCAAACGTGCCGTTGCCGTTAAAGAGTTGCGTTAGTGCGAAACGCGATCGAACAAACGACTGCTTTTCGTTGAGCGCGATGAGGCTGAAAGCATTCCACCCGACAAATCGAATCGAATTAAATCGACTTTAAAGAAAAGCGTCATACCTGTAAAGTCAAAGTACACGACAAATAGATTACTCCCTGTAAATTCAATTTCAGTCATTAAATTTGCAGCTTTGGTCCCGTCATCTATCAAAATATATATCAGCGCGAAATTTTCATTTCGTCATGCACGTCTTTCGTACTTTTCATTACTGCAAATAAAATTTAAATAAATGCGCTGTTAATCGTATTAAGAAATATCTGATGAAGTGACAGCAATGGCTCGAGAATAATTGGTACTCGTAGCGTTATTTATGAAAATTGTCAAGCTAAATGGCTGCAGTTAAATAATTTTACAATATCTGTATATAATAATTCCATTAAAAATTAAAATAAGCGCTTGCAGCGACAGAAATAATAAGAGTGTTCATAAAAAGTCTTAAAATAGCGGGATTTAAT
>JABFPV010000126.1:0-11243 GCA_022817185.1 Oxyscelio sp. ZL-2020 | reverse complement strand
ATTCACTTCAATACCTATGTCTTCTAATTTCTTTAAGTCCGAAACAATTCGTCCGTAAACAACAGTCGCATCAAAATCTTTCTCCTTACATAACGCAACTAACTTTATATTATTCGCATTATATCGCACATGTTCATGTAAATTTCCAAGAGCCATATAAATTCCTAACAACTTACATTTTTTTCTTGCAGATCCAATAGGATTAACAATTTCGAAACCGTCTTGAAATAAAATTATTTTTAACGTTTTTCCGTTCTCTTTGAAAAATTTGTTTGTCTTAAATTCAGTTCCATCTGTAAAATCTTTTAAAACATCTTTATCCATGTTGGCCTGTTCAAAAGAAATGTCATCTTTCACTGATATATCCGTAAAGAAATACTTTAATGTTTCAGCTACTGGGATGTAATGAAAAAACATATTCTTTTTTTCACTAATCAATATAGGACGTGGTTTTACATAATAAAATTCAGTTTTGTAAAATTGTTTTCGTTTATGATTCGATCCTAACTTATTTCCACATTGCAAAAATGGATCAGTACTGAATGCTACATTTAGAATATCATTTGCTTTCTCAGGTTCAATATTTTCACTCATTAAATACTTAAGTAAATTTGTTTTAACTACCTCCTGACCTATTTCATGAATATTCTGAAGTTGAGACACAATATGTTGAATGACCAGAGCTGGAATCAGAAATTGACACTCTAACTTTAAAAAAAACGTGGCCAAGTTTGAGAGGTACAATTTGTTTGGTGTAACATTGATAATATTTTCAATTTTGTGCTCAGAATAAAGCATTTCAAAATCCTCATTTTCGAGGGCTTCGCAAACTTCGGGAGTAAGTGAAAATGTATCTAACTGATTTTTTAATTGCGGCGGTTCAATAGCAAAAGTATGAGAAACGTCGATAATTTCATTCGAAAGATTTTTATGATACTTAGATAAATGACCAGAGAACGAAGATATTTTATTATATTTCCGATTACATTTGTATCATGGACACATAACTTCTTCATGATTATCAATATGATTTTTTAAATGTTTCACCAAAGTTGAGAAAACGTCAAATGTCTTTTTACAAATTACAACTGTGCAAATGAATTTGCCTTTATCAATGCCATGACAACGATAAAAGGTAGTACTAGTTCAACGTTTAACTGGCAAATTGTGCGTTCTTATCAAATGCATTTTCAAATAATGAACAATTTTAAAGCTGCTTTTGCAGTTTTCAACGCCGCAATGATACCGTCGTGTGATATTTTGGTGATATTTCCCATGATCAATGTAACTTTTTAGTTTCGTGTTAGAAAAGGTGTAAAAGCGACACTGAAGTATCCTGAAAAAAATATTAAATAAATATTTCAAAAAATATTACATATCATATTTCAGCAGTCAAATATATTTAAAAAATACAATAAAAGCAATCCTACAAGTTAATCTTGAAATGTTTACGTACTGTTGAGTATTGTCCCACTCAACGGGGAACAATCAGCTCAGCTTATCTGTCACTCGCTTTTCTATTGAAATATATTTCAATCATTTCTTGGAGTACTCAATGTCGGTCAATCCAAGCCAACCCTCAACTCTCAATGTTAGCAGACGCTCGCTAGCGAGCGTGAGTCGGTATTAAATACCGACCTTAAAGCCAACAAGTTGATTAGGCTAACTATCTAACGCGCTATACCAAAAAATAATTAAAATATGTGTTGGAGCTACGCCCTCCAACTTCCTTCCAAAATGAAGGTTAAATTAAATAAAGAATAAAAATAATAAAAAATAAAAGACTAGGCAGCTACGACCGCCAAATAAAATAATAAAAATTAAAAGTGTTTGAAAGGTAATCCGATTTAAGAAGAAAATTAAAGTATTTGAATTCAGAAATAAATACAAAATTAATTCGAATTTAAAATAAAATCGAAATAATACAAATGATATTTATTCGAGTCCGCCGCGATAAGAAAATAATATCCGAATTTCGAGTTCGCCGCGATAAGAAATAATGTTCGAATTTCGAGTATTTCTAAAACAAAACAAATAGTCAATCGCGGCGTATTATTTCGAGCTCGAAATAATTTAACTATGTATGAAATTAATTCCCGCGAACACGAATTTAAATATTCGGAGCGCGGAGAATTTATGCGCGAAATGTCGCGAGGAATTTAGCAAAGTAACGCGGGGAAGTTAACGCGACCTACAGACCCTATTGATGCAATGCAACGCGCCCGATGTTAGTAGGAAGGAAGGATCTGGTGACGACGAAACACCATCGCTCACCAGGAGAATGCCAAAAGGCAGAAAGGATTAGGGACGGGTTACAACTCGTGGAGACGAGCCGGGAACGATAGGTGCAGGATATGTTAGTTGAGCGCTCAAAGCAGCTGCTTGTACGAGCGCTCCAAAGAAATTGAATTTTCCACGGCTTAGAAACCGATCGAGGCATGACAAGTCCGCTCCCCACTCAAATAATATGCGCGCGCTGTCAACTCAACGAATCAGGATTAAATAACAACACAATCAAATTTGAAGTTAACGGGTTTTTAATGCACAATAACTAACAGCACAAAATTCAATTGGCATGGTTTTGCAGCTTGCAGTATCCCGAACAAACCGCCCACCTTAAACAATGAAATGATTGAATTGTTTAATGAAAGAATCTAGAAACTAAAAAAAATGTTACGAGCCAAGATAATTACATGTTAGTAGGGCTCCTTCAACGGTCGCAATTGAACCCCCTGCAACCTCAAGTCGTGGTCCCATCGGAGCACGACGCGACCAATAGGGAGACGTCTTCTCCACCGTCGGTAGCGGGCCCTGTCTCGTCCCGGCACCAGGAATTCGACCCCAAACGCCCGGATCAGGTACTGGTTGTTGGGGAGACGCTCCTCCGTAGCGGTGGGGTCGAAGAGAGGCCCCCGGATCCAATTCTGACTCTGCGCCCGTTGAGTCAGCAAGTCATTCCGGACTTGCGTAGGCGGGGTAGGCACTGCCGGAGTAGGGTCCTCGATGGCCCTCAAAAACCGATCCATCTCGGTGATGGGGGTGTTAGGAACGTCGCCTTCCTTTTCACCCACCACTCGCTCGGAATTCATAGTTATGAATGATTGAAAATGCGCTACATTTAGGTTTGGGTAATAAGATAAAGGTAAACACGTTAATTAGATAACAGAGGAGAAAGTTGGGTAATATTGCGTGTTATGATTCCCTTGGAAGTCTTTATTTCGAAGACTCTAGACACATTGTCAACACCGGGGAATTTTGTCATTATTCGGCCGATTGTCCACTTACCGGGTGGATTTAGGGGATCTTTGATCAAAACGATATCTCCTTTCTGGAGATCATGAATTTTTTCCCGCCATTTTGGTCTAGATTGCAGAGTATAAAGATACTCATTGGACCATTTTTTCCAGAATAGTTCAACAAACCGTTGAGTTTGTTGCCACCTAGAAAGACGATTCTCGTTGATGTCAAGCAATGACGGCTCAGGTGGAGACAATAATGGAGCGCCAACGAGAAAATGACCTGGGGTCAGGACGTCCAAACTATCCGGGTCATCATGTAAGGGAGTAATCGGGCGAGAGTTTAGACAGGCCTCAATTCGACATAGAATGGTATTCATTTCTTCCCAGGTGGGAATAAAAGTTCCCAGAATCCGTTTAAGGTGAAATTTGACCGATTTTACCCCCGCCTCCCACAATCCACCGAAGTGAGGGGAAACGGGAGGAATAAATTTCCACGTAATTCCGTCCGTGGCAAGTAAATTGCGCATTTCTACGTCACGTGTGGCAAGGTAAAATGATTTCTTTAATTGTGCATTTGCACCGACAAAATTTCTCCAATTATCGCTATATAGAGTTTTCGGTTTTCCCCTGCGAGAAATAAACCGGCGGAAAGCTGCGAGAAAGGAAGGGGTATCGAGACGCGTGACGAGTTCTAAGTGAACTGCGCGGACCGCCAAACAAATAAAAATAGCCAAATATGCCTTATGGGCTTTCGTACCACCTCCAGAGCGGTCTTTTATCATAAAAGGTCCGGCATAATCGACTCCTGTTGAATTAAATACGCGAGCAGGCACGCAGCGATCTCTCGGTAAAGAACCCATATATTGTTTCGCTAGTTGATGTCGTTCGCGGCGGCAAACGATACACGAATTTATGACTCGTTTAACGGAATTTCTGGAATTGAGTATCCAAAATTCTCGTCGTAGCAAATTTAATGTTAATTGTAACCCAGAATGCAAACCGAGATGATGAAAGTTGAGAATAATAAGATCGGTTATTCTCAGTGAAGGTAAAATTATAGGATGCTTTTGATTTTCATCTAAAATCGAGTTTTTTAACCGCCCACCAAGCCGGATTAAACCGTTTTCATCCACGAAGGGACTAAGTGGGGATAATTGGGAGGACCTTTTAATATCGACGGAGCGTTCCAAATCACAAATTTCGTTATGAAAAACGGTTTTCTGGATAATTTTAAATATAAAAATCTTGGCTCGATATATCTCATTGTCGTTCAGCGCGAGAGAATCAGTAGGATTATTCAATTTCCTTGCCATATCAATAAATCGATAAATATATCCATATACCCTTATAATCCGGGCATAAGATGAGAACCGAGGAAAAGGATCCGGTTTAATATTAACGTTAGCAATGTGAGAATTGGCAGTCTTTCGAGATTCCGAATTAGTGTCAAATTCATTTTCAATAAACAACTCCATGCTCTCATGTAAAAAGGCGGGACCCTCCCACCAAAGCTTGTTATTTAGGAGTTCGTTGGCTGATATTCCTCGGGAATTTAAGTCAGCGGGGTTTTCTCTTGACTTTACATAACCCCACTTTACCTCAGGTGCAAGAGTTTGTATCTGAGATACCCGATTCGCAACAAACACTGTCCAATTCGACGGTGGTTTGGCGAGCCAGGCGAGAGTGATTTTCGAATCAGTAAAAGCAATTATCTCAGTCAGAGTCATTTTAAACGAGTCTCGGATATAATTAAGTAATTTAGTAAGCAATACCGCACCACAGAGTTCGAGTTTCGGAATACTTATAGTTTTCAACGGTGCAATGCGAGTTTTGGCCATGACAAGTGAAGTGAAAATCTCATTTTTTTCCGTTATGACGCGTAGATAGACAACGGAAGAATAAGCTATAGTAGATGCGTCACTAAAACCAATCAATTGAATTCTCAACGCCGAAGAAGTATAGTTGTACCAACGATGTATTTCGACGTTATTAAGAAGAGCGAGTTGTGAGTAAAGAGTTTGCCATGCCCTAATCAAGTTTGGAGAAACCGACTCGTCCCAGTCGATTTTCTGGAGCCACATTTGCTGCATGAACTGTTTAAAGGAAATTGTAATGGGGGATAACCATCCCAAGGGATCATAAATCTTAGCTATCATAGAAAGTAAAGTTCGTTTAGTAAAGTGAGTTAAATTTGCAGGTTCATGCAGCACAACAAATACATCCTTTTGCGGAAACCATGAAATTCCGAGGATTTTAGTATATGATTTATCAATATCAGTTAAAGTTTTATTTTTTACATTAGAGTTGGGAACTTCCACTAAATCGGGTACATTTGTAAGCCATTTGCTAAGTTCAATTCCAGCTGATTGAAATATGCCAATGACTTCAGTTCTAATCTTGATTAAATCATCAATAGAATCAGAGCCAAAAAGTAAATCGTCGACATAAATATCATGTAGTAAAACTTCTCGAGCACGAGGGAATTTATTTCCCAGACGAAACGCGAGTTCGCGCACTGTGCGAATAGCGAGAAATGGCGCTGAACATAATCCATAAGAAATGGTATTTAATTCAAAATATCTAAACTCATTCTCCATCAAATCCTTCCAAACAATGTTTTGAAATACGCGATCAGATTCGTCAATCAAAATTTGCCTAAACATTTTCACAATATCGGCAGTAAATACGAATCGATACGAACGCCAGTTAATCAAGATGGAAGCAATTTCATTTTGCAATCTCGGCCCAACATGCAATGTATCATTCAAAGAAACTCCAGAAGCAGTTTTCGCTGAAGCATTAAAAACTACACGCAATTTTCTTTTACCGTCCACAGATTTCGACACGGGATGATGTGGGATAAAAACGCGTTGAGGAAGAAATGCCTGTTGCTTGGTTAATTCCGTCATATGACCGAGATGTTCGTATTCGTGAATAAAGTCGCCGTATTCTACGGATAATTCGTTGTCTCTCTCTAGTCTCTTACTTATACGGTTAAATGACGCTTCAGCAATCTTTCGCGACGGTCCCAATGAACGAGCTAACTCCGTGGACTTGAAGGGGAGTTTAACTATAAAACGACCGGAAGCATCCTGTCTCGTAGTTTGTTGAAAATACGACTCGCAATATTCATCTTCTACGGTTACCCGAGTCACATCCGGCACCCGCTCCAACTCCCAAAATTTTGTAAGAATATCACTAGTTTCGCAACAATGTTGAACAGTAACTCTGGGAGAACTAGGATTTCGCAGTTGTCCTGACACGATCCAACCGAAAATGCTGGATTGCGCCATCAACCTTTTATCTCTAGAAATCACGGTTCTACCCGTTAATACTGATGCGAGATAATCCACACCAATCAGAATATCTATTTTGGTTCTCGAAAAAATCCGAGGATCGGCTAGTTGTAAACCATCTATTTCCGGAAAAATAGCAGAATCAAAGTATTGCTGCTCGTAATTAATAAGCTTATGCATTACGACAGCCTCCATATCTACCGACAAGGAATCATCGCAACGCGAAGCTGCTTTAAACTTTACGAGGTGTTTTAATTTTTGTCTGTTCTCGCCACTAATGCCTTCAATCGACAGATTAACGCGTTCGCGCCTCAAACGCAAAAGTTGAGCGACATTTTCCGTAACAAAAGACGCCTCAGAGCCCGAATCGAACAACGCCAGAGCATCTATGTTTCGACCATTTTCATTAGACAATTTAATTACCGCAGTCGCGAGTAATTTTCGATGCCGTGAAGCGGTGCCCAGATTGGCGCTTACCGAGTGTTCAGTGCAGGAATCCAACCGCAAGGAATTCAATCGACTTTGCAATTCTCGCTCTTCCAAAGCATTCGGCCTCTCTTCTAAATGCAAAAATGTCACGTGTTTTTTAGAACACCGCTGACACCGCAACGTAGCAGTACAACTGGCAGCGGTATGATTAACACGTAAACAATTATGACACAAATTTTTTGCATTTACTAAGGCCAAACGTTGAGAGTAATTCATAGATTTAAATTTGTGACATTTAAATATTGAATGATCGGAGTCACCACAACAACAACACGATCGCTGAGTGACCGATACGTTCAAATAAGTTCGTTTACCCGAAACTGCAAGCTGTTTTTGTTTTGAATAATGCTGATTTAAATTTGAAGGGGCAACAACCTCAAGCATTCGTATTCTCGATAATATAAACGAATCTAATGTATTAAAATCTGGGTATTTATTCGTTGCATTAATCGACTTTTCCCAATCGGCTAATAATATATTATTAAATTTCTTTACCAAAAAATGAACTAAAAATGGCGATTCTATTTCAACTTGTAAATTTTTCAACGCATCTAAACTAACACGAACCGTATTGCGCATAATTTTCAATGAATTCAGGTTATCGTGAAAAACATTACCCAGAGTGAAAATAGAATTTAATATTTTAGATATTATGAGTCGCTCATTTTGAAAGTTCTCATGAAGAGCTTTCCAAGCAACCTCATAATTTTCAGCTGAAACATTTAATGATTTAATGACTGAACTGGCTTCTCCAGTCAAACAAGATCTAAGGTAATGAAATTTTTGAATAGTTGGTAATTCTGAATTCTCATGAATGACCGATTTAAAGGTGTCGCGAAACTGAATCCAATCAGCAAAATTACCGTTAAACTTTGGCAATTCCATCTTTGGCAAATTAACCGAAAGGTTAGTAGTTGCATTGTTCGAATCACGAGGATTTTGCGCGGCTTCAATGGTTTTTAATAATTCAATATGGTTATTTAAGTAATGTTCGATTTCCTCATAATTAGACAATAATTTATCAAATATTTCCTCGTTGAAATATTTATATTGAGGCTTCTCATCGTCTGTGACATGAGCCTCAATTTTCGCGTGCATCAGACGCGCCGATTCGTACTTGTGCGTAGCCGTTTGTAGTCTTTCAGTTAAATAATTAATTGTAAACTTACCCTGGCCTCTCTTCTTAACATTATTAATCAAATGTACAAGTTCTTTATTTATCGTTTCAATCTGAGAACCCAGAGTAAGAATTAACTCAGTTTTTGGCATTTTTAATCGCTATGCGTCGCGACTTCTCAAAATTCAATCAATCAAAATTTAATAATTAAATATGATGAAAACGAGCGACCAATCCGGATCGAAGGACCAAGTTGTTGAGTATTGTCCCACTCAACGGGGAACAATCAGCTCAGCTTATCTGTCACTCGCTTTTCTATTGAAATATATTTCAATTATTTCTTGGAGTACTCAATGTCGGTCAATCCAAGCCAACCGTCAACTCTCAATGTTAGCAGACGCTCGCTAGCGAGCGTGAGTCGGTATTAAATACCGACCTTAAAGCCAACAAGTTGATTAGGCTAACTATCTAACGCGCTATACCAAAAAATAATTAAAATATGTGTTGGAGCGACGCCCTCCAACTTCCTTCCAAAATGAAGGTTAAATTAAATAAAGAATAAAAATAATAAAAAATAAAAGACTAGGCAGCTACGACCGCCAAATAAAATAATAAAAATTAAAAGTGTTTGAAAGGTAATCCGATTTAAGAAGAAAATTAAGTATTTGAATTCAGAAATAAATACAAAATTAATTCGAATTTAAAATAAAATCGAAATAATACAAATGATATTTATTCGAGTCCGCCGCGATAAGAAAATAATATCCGAATTTCGAGTTCGCCGCGATAAGAAATAATGTTCGAATTTCGAGTATTTCTAAAACAAAACAAATAGTCAATCGCGGCGTATTATTTCGAGCTCGAAATAATTTAACTAAGTATGAAATTAGTTCCCGCGAACACGAATTTAAATATTCGGAGCGCGGAGAATTTATGCGCGAAATGTCGCAATGAATTTGGCAAAGTAACGCGGGGAAGTTAACGCGACCTACAGACCCTATTGATGCAATGCAACGCGCCCGATGTTAGTAGGAAGGAAGGATCTGGTGACGATGAAACACCATCGCTCACCAGGAGAATGCCAAAAGGCAGAAAGGATTAGGGACGGGTTACAACTCGTGGAGACGAGCCGGGAACGATAGGTGCAGGATATGTTAGTTGAGCGCTCAAAGCAGCTGCTTGTACGAGCGCTCCAAAGAAATTGAATTTTCCACGGCTTAGAAACCGATCGAGGCATGACAAGTCCGTTCCCCACTCAAATAATATGCGCGCGCTGTCAACTCAACGAATCAGGATTAAATAACAAAACAATCAAATTTGAAGTTAACGGGTTTTTAATGCACAATAACCAACAGCACAAAATTCAATTGGCATGGTTTTACAGCTTGCAGTATCCCGAACAAGTATCAATAGATTTCAGTATTTTAATGTTTATAATACAATATCTTTATCAACTTTAATAACTTCATAATTTTATTTGTATTGCAATTTTTATCTTAAAAATATGGTTGCAAAATTAGTGGAACAAATTCAAAATATTATTTTGAAGAAGATATTTTTAAAGGAAAAACAGTGATGCATTTCTACGAGAATGAAATTTATAGCTCGAGACGATGCTGTGATTTGGCATCAACATCATCGAATTGAAGTTAGATTCGGTACAACGATCGGGCATTGGATATGGACGTAACGCTTGGTACACATATAGCGCTTATAAAAGAAACCGTATAGCTACAGTGAACCCAATCTTCAGCTAGGGTTAAGTAAGAATAAATACGTGAAGCGGAATATTAATTTATAAAAATGTCTTAAAATGATGATCTGACAATAATAAAATGTTTACAAAAGTTATAAACATTTGAATTTCCTTTATCTTTTTTAAATGACAAATTTATATATTATAAGTGATGAAAAATTGAAAAGTAATACACTAGAACCTCTATTTTATCGTCGTCTTTTGTCCTCTTTATTTCATAAATGACCCACATGATAAACAAAGACACACTCTGCGATAAAATAGAGGTTTTACTGTATTAGTATTATATTTTTTTCTATTAATTTTTGTTCACTAATTTTTTTAGTTTTTCTAACCTGTTATTTCTATCTTATTGAAGAAACCCTGTTTCTTCAATAAGATAGAATAAGGATAAGTTTAAAGGATAGGTTTTTAAATGTTTTAAGGATAAGTTAATATGGATAAGGAGCTAGGATAAGTTTTTTTAGACGAAAAAGCAGTCCAATTTAATTATTTTACTTGGAGATATTTTATTCCAAAGTCGGAGTTAAATATATTTTAAAGAATCTACTTATAACCCTGGTAGTGTAAGAGTCTTAAGAAGTCAAAAGCCGTGGGGTAACTTACGGTTAATTATATTTATCATTTTTAGTAATCATGAAATTATAAAATATTTGTAAAAATGTATAGTAATATAATATGAAAATTAAAAAAATAATATAACATTAATTGTATATATGGAAACTAGAAAAATTATATAATATTATTTTAATTATAGTATTTTAATTACTTGGATTCTCAAATGTTTTAAAGAATTAAAAATATAACCAAATGATTATATCTGTTGCAATTTCTTAAGTCGAGAAAAATAAATGTACAAATATTTAATGGTTAAAGGTATTCATTTAAGTGAAAATAAATTCAAATATTGATTTATTTTATAATCAATATTTGAACATTATGTATTGTTGTGCAATATACTATATAAAATATTTTGTATATAACATATAATATTTCGTTTCTTTACTAAACCATACATTTTAAATACATATTATACAATTTTATCACATATTTATTGAAAATGTAAATATATTATAAAAATATTTTAATTTATTTAACTTAATTCTTGTAATTGAATTGATTTTATGTAAAATAATAACAGCTACGTGATTATAATAATACTATTACTTAAGTTATGTTCCAACCCCTCTACACTATACATTAACCGTGAAATAAATCATTTCTATTTACTAGAGTATAATAATGTCATTTACAATTATACTGTTAGTACAAGAACATCATAGCGACTGAGGATGACATATTTCTACATAAATGAGTATTCGCATAAAAAACAAAATATTTGAAAT
>JABFPV010000125.1:0-11251 GCA_022817185.1 Oxyscelio sp. ZL-2020 | reverse complement strand
ATTTCAGAGCATGCATGACAAAAAATACCATACGTTACACGGCCAGAACGAAGTCTATATCAACTCGTGTAAAGTTGACATCTCGGCTATTCCTCGGGCACGCTCCGCGTGCCCTCGGCTGCGCCTCTCTGCCAACTTCACACTCGTTAAAATAGACTTCGTTCTGACCTTGGAACGTAATGCACTAGTATGTGCCATGAGAGATAAACTAAAGATCATCAAAGAGTGTGCTTTCAAGCTCTCAGCTTTACCATTATAGCTTATATGTAAGTTCTAGTAGTAAGCAGTGTACTTAAAAATTTTTTATTTCATACAATTATAGCTAGAATTTGTTTACTACATGACATAGCATTAACAAATTACTTAATATTACTATCATATAGACATAATTATACAATAGATTATGAATAAATTTAACATCTGAATTTTACTTATATTGTCAAATTTTAAAATTACTTATTAAACAAGTCGAAAAAAATAAATATTTAAACAATTAAATATAATCAAGTAGTATCAGTTTAATAAAATCACCAAATGTAACAACAAATATTTAATTAATTTTTTGTATTTTTTAAATATATAATAAAGCTGAAACTGTTCTTTTTCTCGCTTTATATATAGTTATTTTTTGTGGCACAAAATATTGTATGCACCATGAGAGATAAACTAACGATCATCAAAGAGTGTGCTTTCAAGCTCTCAGCTTTACCATTATAGCTTATATATAAGTTCTAGTAATAAGCATTGTACTTTAAAATTTTGAATATCATACAATTATGTAGCTAGAAATTTTATATTACACTTTGTTACACTCGAAACTCGTTCTAGCGGGGAGCCACTCAAAATGCCGAATGATCATTTTGCCGAATCTGCCGAATACATGTACTGTATATCTATATGTATTATATATATAGATATAGAAATACATGGTTCGCATTATTCGGCAAAATGATCATTCGGCATTTTGAGTGGCTCCCGTTCTACCGACTGCCTTGGGAGGCTGAGCCACTGGAACAAAAGTGCTCCTATACTGACGCGTTCCCCTGATTCTCTTTTCCCTGATCATTGGGACTTATAGAATCCGTTGGCAACGTTGTCAATCATAACAATAATGGCTGCCGAACCGGTACACAAGCAAATTTTTGCATAATATAATCGCTAAAAATTCAAATTTTTATTGTTTTATTATGTTGACAATAACATTGAATTCAATTTTGTAATACCTTAAGTTAATATACATCGATTTTATGACTTCCATGAATTTTTTTGGAAATTCATGGGAGAATTAAAATTCTCGATTGCTGCTTATATTCATTATTAAGTATAAATAAACTATTTCTTATTATCTAAAATCACTAAAAGCAGCGTTGCTGCGTATCTTAACTGTACAGTGTACCGGTTCGACAGCCATACTTTTTAATTCGTTAGAAATCCGACAGTGTCGCATGCTATTGTAGAAGTCCCAATTGCGTTAAAATATTCACGCAGTCGTGGAATGCTACAGTTAATAGAACGAGATTTTTCGCGGTACTATAACGAGAGTTCCTTATAACGAGGGACACTAGAACGGCATTTGATGTGGGTGTACATCAAACATTTGATTTGGGTGTACATCAAATAAAAGTATCCTTAATAGAAACTGTTTAAGAATACATTCCCAGCAAATTTTCTAGACCTTTAATAAACGCTTTATAAACGAACACGTTCTATTGGGGTATTTATAATTCTTAATTACAAGTTTTATTTATTTTTTGTGCACAGATATCTTTAAAAAACTTAAATTAGTCTAATTTAAAAAAACATTTATATCAATGTCATATTTTAAATTATTCTGCTGAGTGGAGCATTTATTTATTTGAGTTGGAAATAAAAACGTCAATGTCGTTCTTGGTTCTGTCTATTTCCCTCCATTAACTCAGGGACATATTTTAAATTCTCATTGCGAGACATTTACAAATATAGACGTACTGTATCTAGATGTTGATTGGATCACATTTGGTGACTATAACATACCTAATGTCAACTGGAAACAGGATAATTTTACTTCTTATCCGATGTATAATTTTAAAATCACATCTCGTGAAAGAGTCCTGTCAACTATTCTCTCTGAATGCATTAGTCTTCTTAATTTGTACCAAGTTAATATTTGTAATAAATTTTCTGTCATGTTAGATTTAATATTGTCTAATGCACATGATGTTGATTGTACTTTACTTGAATTTTACTTGAATATTGTATGAAATAGGATGTCTCTGATGACTGGTGTTATGATTTTGATTCAGTGGATTATACAAGTATTCAACATGCTTTGGGTGAATTATCTGTACAGATTGACTTTTGTAACTCGTCTTTTGTAGATTATATTAATTTATTTTATAACTATCTTTATTACTTTATTGCCCTATGTTCCCAAGAGGAAAGTCTATACACCTAAGTTACCCAAATGGTATAGTGTTGAATTGAAGACATTTATTATCATAAAGATCAAAGAACGGAGAAATTATTAAAATCATTTCTCCGTTCTTAGATGTAAAGGTAAAAGCCTGGTTGACAGGGATTATAATGAATATTGTTCAAACATTTAAAATTCAGTAGCTTCTAACCAGAAATTCTGGAAATATATTAATATTAAAAGATGTAATAGTGGTCTGCCGAAAACGATGCATTTTGATGAATACTTCTTGACAGGTGGAAATTTTATTGTTCATGCGTTTGCTGATTACTTTAAATCATTTTATAAACCGTCAAGTATGGTAAATGTAATCACATGAGTTCAAATGGACATTCTGCCCTTGTTACGTACAGTATTTTACGTCACACATGAACGGGAAACGCGATCTTACGCCCTTGGGAGTTGTAAAATGGCATTTCCCGTTCACTCGTAACGTAAAATATGCTACGCACCATGATAACTCCCTTGGTGCGTAATATACTATTATGCAACAAGTGTGTTAAATGCAATATTACACACGCGAGTCGTTGCATAATACAGCATTTAACGCCTGGCGATGCATAATAGTATATTACACAACTAGGACGGGAAGTTGACGATTCTGTCCTAGTTGCGTGCGATAGTTTTTATAACAAGTGCAAGGAAGTACCGTTTTTTATACGTATTCAACGAACGGAAAGTAGCGAATTTTTAGTCCTAGGACAAATATAGTTTACTTTTTTGCCCTACACTGTAAAAATGGTTCGGTGAAATCACGTGGAATTCAGCTGAAATCAGTTGCCACCGATTTTGACGAAATTTTCCGTTGCGCAACGGAAATAATCCGATAACATAATTTTGACAGCTTTCAATGATACACAACCTTATTTTTTATTTTATGAAGTAGTAAACGGAGTTATTAAATACAAATAACGTTTAAATTTGAAATAAAAAAAATTGTTAACTGATCACTTGTCTTCATCCTATCACGAGTTGTCTAAACTTAGACATCAATGCAAATTTTTAGCGAAAAGAGATTTTCACAATTATAATCTAAATACTGAATATTCAATTAAATCTAATATTAAATATTTCTGGAAATATGTCAATTCATATAGATTTTGCAATGGTCTTCCAAATATTATGTACAATAACAAACTTGCAAACTTTTAATGGTGGCATGGAAATTGTTAATGCGTTTGCAGATTACTTTGGATCAATATATAGACAATCTAATATTAACACAAATTCAAATATTAACTTAACAGTAAACTCAATATTCTCAATTAATTCCTTGGAAATCCCTATTATGGACATTTATAAACAAATTGACAAATTAAATATCTTTAAAAGTGCCGGTCCAGATAAAATACCTCCATTACTGATTAAAAATTGTAAATTTTCTTTGAGTCATATACTTAAGCTACTTTTTGATAAATCATTATCAGAGGGATGTTTTCCTGAGGTATGGAAGTTGGCTTATATTACTCCTATGGCAACAGATCCGACATATCAAATTACAGACCTATAAGTATATTGAGCACTATTCTTAAAATATTCGAATCAATTATATGTAACAAAATTAAAACTAAAATATGTCCCTTTTTGTCCGAATATCAATTTGGTTTAATGAGAAGAGAAACATAGAAGCTAATTTTTCTATTTATTCACATTATGCATTGCTTTCCTTAGAAAATGGCTTTCTTGTTGATAGCGTATACACCAATTTTAATAAGGTGTTTGATTCTGTCAATCATTTTATTTTGTTACAAAAATTGAAAACTTTTGGTTTTACCTTTCCTATATTGGAATGGTTCGGTAGTTATCTGACTGATAGAATTCAATACGTTAAATATAAACAATTTATATCAAGAGAAATAGTTGTACATTTAGGAGTTCCCCAAGGGTCTCACCTTGGCCCCTTACTCTTTAATATTTTCATAAATGATATATGCTCAGCGTTTAAAGATGTGAAATTTGTATTGTTTGCTGATGATCTTAAAATTTATAAGCGCATAAAATCAAATTCTGATTCCTTAGCCATTCAAAACTGTTTAAACAATTTATATAATTGGTGTATAAACAATAATCTACATGTTAACATGGACAAATGTAAATTGATATGTTTCTCTAGATCCAAACAATCTATTAATCCAACTTATAGTCTCAATGATACTATTCTAAATTGCGTTTCGTCAATCAAGGATCTGGGCATAATATTTGATTTAAAAATGAAATTTAATAATCATATTGATATGATAATTAATAAATCAACTCAACTTTTGGGTATTATTAGAAGAACTTGCAAACATTTTCATAACCCTTCAACATTTAGAACACTTTATCTACAGTTAGTGAGACCGATACTATTATTTGGTTCAACTATTTGGTCACCCTATAGCTCCTTACATATAAAGAGAATTGAAACTGTACAACACAAGTTTTTTAGAATTACAGCTCCTCGTATTAATTATCCAGACCCCATTAATGATCATAACTATCACAATATTTCTTTATTCCTTGGTATTCCATCCTTGGAAACAACACAAAGCTAATGATCTTAAATTTTTATTTAAAATATGTCACAATGATGTCAATTGTAGTTATTTGTTGAGTAATTTAGATATTAAGATTCCCTCAAGAATTTTTAGACAAGGTAATTCCTTTTTTATAAAACGTTATAAATTTAATTATACAAACAATAACCCTATAACGAGAATGTGTGAAATTGCTAATTCTGTTGAAATTGATGTATTTAATTCTAGAATGTTTGATTTGAAATTGATTCTAAATCTTCATATTTTGAAATATGAATAATTCCATTGTCTCCGGAGCTACTATATTCGATATTGTAATGTTTATATGAAATGTTTTTATTATATTATATTTTGTAATAATGTTTATTTGTATTCTTGGACAATCTTGTCCGTTTATTTCTGAATAAATAAATAAATAAAAGAAATAAATAATATGCACTGTTTAATACTTCTTAACAAGATTTATGTAGGTTATCAAATACCCATTCAACATAATACTTCACTTTTTCACGTAAAATTACACCGCGCGTGGAAAATTACGTAGAAAAGTACGACAAAAAATTTATTGTCGTGTCGAAATTTTACGTTGGTTTCGGAAAATTACGCAATAAATCACGTACTTATACACTGAAAACGTATATTTACGTTGAATTGAAAGTAAAATTCCCTAGAAATTCAAAATCCTTTTTTACAGTGTAGGACAAAAATGAAGTGACTTTTTTTTCCTAGGACAAAAATGAAGTGACTTTATTTATCCTAGGACAAAAAAGTGCACTATATTTGTCCTAGGACTGAAATTGGTTACTTTCCGTTCTCTGAATAGGTATAAAAAGCGGTACGTTCCGTGCACGTGTTACAAAATAGTATATTACGCTGCAAGGACGGAAAGTAGCCGATTATTGTTCAGTGCGATTTCTGTTCGAGGTGAAGCCGAGAACAGAAATTGCACTGGACAATGCTCGGATGCTTTCCGTCCATGTAACGTACGATATTTTTCATTCCAAGTGAAAAGAAAGTGGTGATTATTTTGTGCTGTTTTACCGACGGATCTGACACTTTTGTGTCATAAGATAAAAATGAGTTCTTTTTTATCCTTAGGGCAACGTTTTTTTGTCCTAGGACAAAAAAGAGTCAGTTTCCGTCGGCAAAACAGGACAAAAAAGCACCACTTTCGGTGCACATGGAATGAAAAAGTATTTTTACACCTTGGGCCTGGGCGGATAAGAAATTTATCTTCCCTGTTCCTTGGTCTAAAAAATATCGATTGCAGCTCGGACGCAAGCGCCCTGGTATCAAAATATACTGTTGATCATGAATTGTTAGTTTGTAAACTCGGCACATTCAAAATAACTTGAAGTGAACCACTTCAATAAATTGAAGTGGTTCACTAGTTATATGTCTGATGTTTCTGATTATAGTCCAGTATGTTAAGTTAAGAAACACGTGTTTATAATAAGTAACTAAAAGATATCGCCAGAACAAAAATTGCTGCAAATCCAGAATCCGATTTAAAAACCATCCTAAATGCCCGGGTATCTTTCCAGTCACATAAAGGTTAAGGAAATAATATTTTATATTTTTATATTGAAAATAGTACTATATTTATAACAAAGATAAATTTAAAATAAAACTGTGGAACAAATAGTTAAACAATTATATTAGAAATAAATTTGGCGAAATAATGGATCAGGTTGTTGATTATTTGCAACTTTAGGGGATATATCACTTGTTTTCGTTGTGTCTCTTTAGCTCTTACATGGAATTCATATATCTCTATCTTCGTTGCACTAATGCGAGTGATATATCCCCTTAATATTTTTTAAAACAAGTATATGTACCAAATTAAAATATTATTAAAATTAATGTAACTATAAGATTAATTCAAATAAAATATTCTTAAATAAATAATTACTCTCAAATAAATTTGCTACATATTCTAATATTTGTTAAATAATCTAATGTATAATAAAATGCATACATATCAATTTAAAAAAACAAACAACATAAAATCTTACCGCATATGACGAAAAAGTTCAATATTGATTGTCAATATTCTATTGATATGATACAAAAATCAATAACTTACACGCTGCGGTCGTAGTCGTAGTTCAATCTAATCTAACTGTGTGACGAAAAACTCGCGTGTATACTGTGAAATTCCACTTCTTCCGGAAAAAGTTCGTACCGTTCGAAACAATTTGTGCGTAATATTTTACAATTGTTTCGGAAAATTACATTAAGTATTATGTAATTCTCGTAAAATGCTTATTTTTACGTTAAATTTAACGTAAAAAGTTCTGGAAATTTACACATTTTTTACAGTATAGGTTTTATTCATAGAACTTGTCATGAATTTAGATCACCGTGGACAATTAGAACATTGTATCTACTATTGGTGAGGCCAATACTGATATTTGCATCAGTTATATGGTCACCATATTTACTTGGCTACTTAAAAAAAAACTGTTCAGCACAAGATTTTTAGAATGATATCATTTAAATTCACCTGACCCGTTTATTGACCATAATTACAGCACTATTGCTTCTTTGCTTAATATACCATCGTTGAAATCTTTACGTGACTATAATGATTTGAAATTTCGTTTTAATCTGTGTCACAATAAAATAGATAGTTGTGATTTGTTATATGAATAAAATTTTAGGATACCACCTAGAAATTTTAAATAAAATGTAACTTTTTCCCTTCAACGTTTTAGAACTTTGAATACCACTAACAATTTATTTACTAGAATGTGTAAATTGTGTAATGAATTATAATGTTATAACAATTATAAATTTATAAACAATTTATAAATATAATATAAATATAATTATAATAAATATAATATACAAAATTATAAACAATTTATAACAGTTATAAAATTAACAAATATTCCACATATTGATAAAATTGTAAAATTCTAATGATGTTTGTTTTGCTACAAATTTATGTACTGTTGATACTCTGATGTGTCACGTTAATTATTATTTTCTATTATGTAAATTTCAAAACATTCTAATATTTTAAAATTTTTCACAAATTTCCAAGCATTAAATATGTTTCAAAATATTTCAAAATTATAAACAAAATTTAATTTGTAAAATATCTATTTATTTTTATTTTATTTTAAATTTAGATTTAATAAATAAATAAATCACTTTTTTTTAATAATCTAAAATTTTTTACTTTATCAAAGAGAACTTTCAATTAACACTAGGACTCCCGACGGAGTCATTTTGACTCCTTTTGACTTTAATCCTTTTGTCAAGAATACAATTGTTTTAATTTTTGCATGATATTCCGTGACTTATAATAATTTTTAATGTAGTTGAGGATCATTAAAGATTTTGTTAATTATTTTAAAACTAATATCTGTTTTAGAAATTTTACCTTCGACTCCCAAGCGAGTCATTTTGACTACTTAGCTTTTATTATTGACTTAATGCTATTTTTGGAACTATAAAGAGTGTAATTGAGCCTACCCATGAAAAATCCATATGACCACCATATATAGCGTATATATGTCTCCGTATATACACCATATATGTGCCATATATACGACATATATAAAGTCAAGTAACCACAGACCATATATGCGTCATATATATGCGTCATATATATGCTATATATATGCTATATATACGCCATATATACACCATATATACCGGATATATACCGTATATATGTGCTATATATAGCCGTATATATACGACAATGTTTTCGAGCGCATGAGTCAGGCGTTTTTGCAAGAAAGGTGATTCGTCAGCGGCAAATGCACCAATCGTGAGCGGCGAACGTGTCAGTCGTTCGCTATACGCTAGTTACCCATCGATCTGAGCGCCCTCGCTGGTAGTTTCAAGAAGCAGACTATATACACGTTTGCTGCATACCTTAAGTAAATACAAAAAATTAGTGAAAATATTTTCACATTTCAGCAGTTTTCACATAATCGATCGTTTGGCTATTCAAAGACATGTTTTTCATCGTTTAAAATTCCTTCAACATTTTCAAATTCAAATATTTCTTTTCCTATATTTCCTTTTACTGATGGAAATAATGACTCTATGGTACATCCCTTGCTATATTTATGAAGTTGAGCTTCTGGTGGACGATTCCATTCCATTCCATTCTTCATTAACAAATATGCATATTGCAGCAGCATGCTTACATTTACCTTTCCCTGCTTTACAATTACACACACTGAGAAGAAAGTAATATGAAAATTTAATAAATTTTTATTGGCAGATAATTTAATCCAATTTATATGGCAATATGCTTTAAAATAAATCCTTTTTCTTTTATCATATCTTCTGAAATAATTAATGAAATTAACTAATCATAATATCAAAAAATATTTATTTAATATTTTTAAATTATTTGTCAAAACATTATGAAAATATTTTTGTGTTTAACGACTACTTTTAAAATTGAATATATCTTTTCAAATTAACGATCGTTTTATATAGTAGTCAAAGAAAGGTGTTCGTTCTATTTTAAAAAAGTGTTTTTTAATTATTTTTAAAAATCTCTTTATTTTCCATGAATTTGTGGATCTTATAAATACATTGTTAAACAATTCTTTCTAACAATTTATTTATAAGATCCACAAATTCGTGGAAAATAAAGTGATTTTTAAAAATAATTAAGAAACACTTTTTTAAAATAGAACGAACACCTTTCTTTGACTACTATATACATAAAATTATCGTTAATTTGAAAAAGATATATTATGAAAATATATTAATGTGCAAAAAAATATTTTTAAATTATTAACAAAAATGACATTTGACAAAAATGAATTTTTACAATTATTTTTAAAATATTTATAAAATATTTTAGTTATTGTTATTATTAATAACAACTACTTTTTAATTTCTTAATATAATACAATTAATTAAAGAAATAATTTTTTAGTAATTTATTATTATAAATATATTATCATATACACACCTTTATAGATGGTGTGTATAATAGCATATTATGTGACAAAGGAGGGAAAACGTCTCAACAAGTGTAACATTGTTACACTTGTTAAGGACGTTTTCCCTCACATGTTGCATACGATACTTTTCCTTACAAGTGCACGAGAAGTACTTTTTTTCTCCCTGTCCAAAACTGGACAGTGGGAGAAATTGGTACTTTTTCCGCACGTGTGAGGAAAATTTTGTTTTTTTATAGTACTTATTACACTTGTCGTTTCCCTTAAACTACCGCAGATAAAATACTTATTTCGTCAGTGCTTTTTATTTCTTTTACTTGCCCTACACGATTACTTCGAACAATATTTGCATTGTCTTAAATGTAATTTTTTAAAGTGTATATAGGCTATTTACGATTTTATCCAGTAGGTGGCGCGCAGGTTTCAACTTAACAGCTGGTAAACTAGCGTATAGCGAGTAACGCGTTTAGACTTCATGAGGGCTATTCTCGAATGCGTGATGTAGGTTAGCCTCGCAAATGTGAGATTAACCCAATTGTAGATCAGTGTTGCTGCTTTTAAAACCTCGCATTTGTGAGGTTTAACCTATACCACGCATTCGAGAATATTCCCCGGATTACTTTATCCATTAATCTTAATTTAATTAACTTATTATTAATTTATTATTATTAATTATTATTATAACCCTCTTGCGAAAAACGCCTGAATCGTGCGCTCGAAAACGGTTAAGGCGTTTGTCGAAAACGGCTGAGTCGTGTGCGGCAACAGGCTTAGCCGTTTTCGCAGACGCGTCAGCCTTCAGTCTCGGGCGTCTGTCAGAAACGGCTGAGGCGTTTGCCGGAAACGCTCTACGCGTTTGTGCTGACGGCTCAACCGTCAGCCACGAAAATTTGTTGCGAAAAAATTCGAAAAACGCCTCAGGCGTCAGCCATAAACGTGTCACGCGTCAGCAGATTTCTCCGTGTACATATAGAGATTAAGTCCTTCAACTGAGTCTGTGATTAAATTGATCACTTATCACAATATATTTTATGCTACTAGGGAGCGGACAAAAGTGGAACTATTCGTCGCCGCGGGATATAAAATTATATCCCTAGGGACAAAAAGTTCCACTTTTGTCCCGCTCCCGCGTGGCATAAAATATCATATGACCCTCAGGCGCAGTGGCGCCCTCGCGAATAATATACTATTAGTCTGGAAAAATGGGCATTCAGAATCGCCCAAAAGGGAATAAAAAACTTTGAAAGTATAATTAGTGTCTTTTACAATAATATTTATGTAAGAACACAAGTTGTTCTTTGACTTTGAGAGAAATATTTAGAATTATGAAATAGTATATTACT